>CANNZV010004533.1:0-39558 GCA_947561585.1 Caprella mutica
GTACAAAAGTTCGTTTCAATTGCGCTGGATTCAATGATTTCAATAAAACAACCCATCGCTGATGCAGCGCTTCCATTAGTTTTAAAGAGACCTCAACAGGTGTTTGATTATAATCTTCTAAAGTTGCCCAACGGTCCTCGTGGTATGCTTTAATGGTTGGCTTATCTTCCGTCAAGGCCCATTTAAATCTAATCAAGCTATTTATGTGACTATCCACTACATGATGAACCACTTGGCGTATCGTCCAACCGCCTGGTCGATAAGGTAAATTCAATTGTTCTTCCGATAAACCATCTACCAACGTTCGAAACTTTGCAGGTTGTGCATCTATTTCATCTATCCAATTTTCAACCATAAAAGGCTTAATGATGAGTGGTCTTTTATATCTTCCTATTGGATATTTTAAATTTTCCATATTTTTAGATTTAAACTATTTTTAGAAAAACAGCCAATTTAAAAAGAAGTTGAGAATTAATTCTGATTTTGGAAATATTAAAAAATAGGTACTTGTAAGAATAAGAGAAATAGCTAGGAAAAAATAAGTCTATATATTTGTTCTTGCTGAATTGATTTCTGCGCAAAATCTTACTTATTTTCATTTCTCCAGACTGATTATCTAATTTTATGTTCAAGACAAATTCTCATACAGTAGATGTTTCTATAAGAAGGCTTGCTACCAAAATAAACCTATTACTTTTAGTCGTAGTATTGATACAGAGTTGCCAACCTTCTCCAAAAAAGAAAAATATTAGGGAATATTACTATCCTATAAATGAATTTATGGATGGAAAAGTCTATGAATATAATGCAGTCAATGATAGCTTAGCCCCCTTTTACTGGTATTTTAGAACAAGTATTTTCAAAGGAGACACTATTTTAACCAGTGAATATTTTGACCATAATTTTGTCGTTCAGCAGCTGACTAATGAGAAAATTGTGAAAAATGGAGTCGTTTTAAATGATTTTTTTTTTATATGAAACAGACTCTCTAACAGGCAAACAATTACAAAATCCTGTAAGGGTAGAAGTGGATAATGTCTATCCATTTGAAGTAACAGATTCCGCTGGATTATTTTTGTACAAAGTATTTTGGAAAGATTACAATAATCCTAATCAAAAATATCGTCTCATAAAAAATCGACATTATATGGGGGCGGACAACTATACATATAAAGGAACTCCACTTAATTGTATTAAATTTTTTAATAAAGAATTATTGGAAATAGAAGAGGTAGGTTTTCAAGAATTAAACTACAATAGTGTCGAATTGTATGCAAAAAATATAGGTTTAATTTATTTTAGAAAAGAAATTGACCATAACATTGTTCAAGAATATGAGCTCATAGATATTTATGAAATGGCAGATTTAGAAAGAAAATTTAGTGTTAAGATGAATTTTCAGGAGAAGTAGATGATTTGAGTTTGCGTATAAACGCTTGTTTAAGTACCTGCAACCGAACAATCAACATCCTTCGCCAAGCAAAATGATTCTGCGTAAGCCCTAAAGAATATTTATTTTCCAAGGCAGCAAGAATCTAAAATTTACCGTTATCCCAATGTAAAAGTTCGTCAAATCATTGCCAAACTATCTAAAAGGTAAGAAAGTGGACAAAATTTTGCCTTTTTTCAAAATTTTATTTTTTGGAAAGCAACCAAAAAACGATTACCTTTACTAGGTAACTAAAGGGATATCCCCAATAGTGCTTAATACCTATTTATGGACTTCGTTTTGCCTTTTAAATATAGCGAAAAGGATTTCATAGCTGCTTGTGTGCGCAATGAACGCTGGGCTCAAAAGCAGTTATATGAAATGTATTACTCTCAAATGATGGGGGTTTGTCTTCGTTATGCTAAAAATGAACACGATGCTTTAGATATTCTTCAAGAAGGCTTTATTAAGGTTTTTCGAAATATTGCAAAATATCAGCCGGGCACAGTTTTAGCAGCATGGATGCGACGAATCATGGTTAACACCGCTATTGACTTTTATCGAAAAAATATTCGACGTCGTACAGAAGATATAGACACAGCCTATGATTTAAAATCAACAGATGCTGACGCTATCAGTCAATGTACAGAAAAAGAAATATTAGAAGCCGTTCAACAATTAACCCCTGCTTATAGAGTAGTTTTTAATTTATATGCTATAGAAGGTTATTCTCATAAAGAAATAGCCGAACTAATGGAAATTACAGAAAGTACTTCTCGGTCTAATCTAGTAAAATCTAGAATGAAGCTCAGAGAAATTTTGAAGAAAAAGATGTAAGCAGGTAGCTGATAACTCGAAAATTTATTTAACACGCAAAAATCAATTTAGGTATAAACGCAATGGAGCAGCAACCTTTCGATAAGGCGATAAAAGATTCACTGGAGAATCTAGAAGTGAGATACAATGCAGCGCATTGGGATCAGATGGAATTGTTATTGCACAACTTGCCAATAGGAGAAGGAGCAGAAATTGATGCAAATTTCGATGCAATCATCAAAAACAAAATAACTAATCTGGAAGTACCTGACGCTACTTTAGGTTGGGCAGGAATAGAAGCTGGACTCGGACAGCTAGATGCAATAGACGCACAGTTTGATAATGCTTTCAGTGACAAGCTGGCGAATATTAAAGGAACTAATGCTACAAATTGGACTAATATAGAAAAAGCATTGACGGATCTAGAATCTACAGACATACAGTTTGATGCTCATCTTGCTGATAAATTAAAAAATATTTATCCTAGCTACCAACCAAGTAATTGGCAAAAATTAGTAAATACTTTAAATGCAAACTTTGTTATTAGAGAAAAGCTTTATCGATATAAATTGATAGAAGCAACTTTAATGATTTTGTTGTTACTAAATATCTATCAGTACTTACCAAATAATCCAATTTTCAAGATACAAGAAAGTCTAAATCAAGAGATATTTGAACAGCAACCTGCTGATGAATTAATCATTCCAAAACCTATCACTCCAGAAGAGATAGATATTCCTGCAAAAGAGATTCAGCAAGCGAATAATATTCAGAAATCTGTAGTTAAGAAAAATATAGTAGCTACCGCGGTATTGACTAATACAGATACTAATGAAAAAGCTACAAGTATTGATAACAGTTCCTATGTAGCCGAAAGCAATCTAGTCGCTAGAAATTACGCCATCATTAATAGTTTAGCTCTTTCAAATTTAAACGCAATCAATTATAAGTCAGGTCTGATTATTTCCGTTAGTGAGATGAATCAGCACCTAACAGCTTATACAGAAACAGGAAATACTTTAATTAATACGGTTCCTTCTCTTCGTCCAAATTTTGTAGAGTCGCAATATATTACTCCACTAGGGTGTAAAGATTGTAAAAACACTAAGATTCCAGCTCGTTTGCGATTAGGCATAGCTGCTAATTTAGCAATCAATAATGCCTATGTATCAGGCGGGGAAATTTTAGATGTCAATGCATTTTCAGACAATGGGTTTGGTTATGGTAGCGGATTTAGTTTAGGTTTTAAATATGGGCGATGGGAAATCGAAACAGGACTGGTCTATGCCGCAAAACGCTACGACCCGAATATTGTAGATGCTCCTAAAGAAAATGAGAAGAGAACGCATTTCCAAACTGTACATCTTCAAACTATTAATATTCCTGCAACCTTAAGATATAACTATGCTGTATTAGGTAAAGGGAAATGGCATTTATATGCACAGGCAGGCGCTGCATTGAATGTTATTCTAAGGGCAGAATATGATTTAGCAGAAGTTTCAGCTATCAGTCGGTCAAAGGTAAATGATATTACTACTTCTAGAATAAGTCAAATTGATTTTAATAATGGATTACTTGCAGGGGATGGACTCAAAGCAAATCGTTATTTATCTGTCAGTATGGGAGCAGGTGCAGAAAGATATATTTCTCCTAATTGGAGTATTTTTGTCCAACCAGATTTTCATTTCCATTTTTCAGGAAATCGCATAGGACCGACAGAAGATAGAATTAATACCTTAAATTTATCTTTTGGTGCTCGAAAATCACTTCGATAGTTTTAAAAAATAGAAGCAATAAAAAAGGTGGTTGTTGGAAAACAATCACCTTTTTTATTGCCGAATTGCGTGAACCTTATGCCAATATTCAGGTTCTTTTATAAAAAATATGCTTCAAGCAACATTCAAAAAATATACCCTTCAATTTAAACAAGCAAGCGGCACTTCAAGGGGAATCCTACGCACCAAAGATTCTTGGTTCATTTTTTTGAAAGACACTAAACAGCCTGACGTAATTGGTATTGGAGAATGTGGTTTACTAAAAGGATTGAGTGCCGATGATGTTCCTGGCTATGAGACGAAAGTAGAGGAGGTTTGTACAAGAATAAATGAGCATGAATACTGGTTGTCAGAGGGATTACGACAATTTCCTTCCATTCATTTTGGTTTAGAAATCGCTTTGAAAGATTTAAAAGTAAAAGGGTCTAAACTATTTTTCCCTTCTTTATTTACAGAAAGCGAAGCGCCAATACCTATCAATGGATTGGTTTGGATGGGCAATAAGTCTTTTATGTTTGAGCAAATCAAAGCTAAATTGGCCGCAGGATTCAATTGTATTAAATTAAAAATAGGAGCCATAGATTTTGCAGCGGAATTAGATTTACTTAAATATATTCGTCAACATTTTTCTGCCCAAGAAATTGAAATTCGAGTAGATGCCAATGGGGCATTTAATCCTACCAATGCCTTAGAGCAACTCAAACAACTAGCTGATTTTGAACTTCACTCTATTGAGCAACCAATCAAGCAAGGTCAATTAACAGAAATGGCTCGACTTTGTGAAAAATCACCATTGCCAATCGCTTTAGATGAAGAGTTAATTGGCGTTTTTACACCTGTAGCAAAAAGAACCATCATCAAAACTATTCGACCACAGTACTTGATTTTTAAGCCTAGTTTTATAGGAGGTTATAGTGGTACACAAGAATGGATAGACCTTTGCAAAGAATTTGAGACGCCTTGGTGGATAACTTCTGCTTTAGAATCAAATATTGGGTTAAATGCGATTGCTCAATGGACTGCGACCTTGAATAATCCAATGCCGCAAGGATTAGGAACTGGACAGTTATATACCAATAATATTGAATCTCCATTAACGGTAAAAAATGGTAACATTTATTACCAAAAGGAAAAGCCATGGGATTTTAAAAAATTGTTTCATAGTCTCTTCTAAGTGACGAGGTAGAAATAAAGTGAGCCATAGTGCGCCGTTATTTTTTTTTCTAAGGATGCTTCAAAAACCGCATATAGCCGTGCTACATAAGGCTTTTTTAAGTATTCTTAGAAGGAAATAAGAACAAGTAATATGGTGCAATTTATTCCTGCGTCGTCACTAAGGGGCGATGGAGAAATAAATCTACATTCTGTCGGAATTATAAGATAACAAAACAATTCACTTCAAGAGACTTATCTTACAATACCGACTTAAGAAGCATGTGAATTTATTTTTATTTCACCTAATGATAGATTTTTATACTTTTATACACTTAAACTTATTCCTCTGTAAAATGGGCCTATTTAAAAAAGGAAATAAATTATATAGCATTTTCAATTTGAAGTGCCCTCGTTGTCATGAAGGAGATTTATTCTTCACGAGCACTTGGTCATTTTCAGATATTACAGGTATGCCTGATGCGTGTTCAAATTGCCAACAAAATTATATGCCTGAACCGGGATTTTATTATGGAGCTATGTTTATCTCTTATATTTTTTGGGGCTTTTTCTGTGTTATTTTTGGTGGTGCCTGTATTATGGGTTTAGGTTGGAGTGTCAATAAAACTACTTTAGTTTTAATTGGAATCTCTGCCATATTTTTTATTTGGCTATTTCGTACCTCTAGAGCCGCTTGGTTTAATGCAGTTGTGCATTATGATAAAGAATTTAATACTGATAATTAGACCTATCGAATAAGAAAGTACATTTTTGAGGAGATATTATTTTTCAATATAAAAAAGTAAGTATTTTTTTACTAGAGAGAGAAAACACTTCCATTTTTTGCTCTTCATTTGGCTAGTGCTATCATTTATAAGTAATTGACAAGTTAATCGAGTGTATTTTTTTGTTAGGCAAGGCATTTATTTTTTTAATAGCCGTAGCTATTGAACAAATAAATAACGCCGCCTAATGGAAACCAGCCCGACTGCCGTCAGGCGGGCGGGAAGACGCCGATTTAAGTGTCAAAGATTTATGAATGATAGCACTAGACTCATTGGAAATGTCTCCTCTTTTCAATTCAACGAATTTCTACCTGTCGGTAGACAGGCATCATTCATCATTCATCATTTTCTCATGCCTTTCCAAAGAAATTATGCTTCTCTTCTAATTAATGGTTTTAATTATACCAATGATGCACTTTTAAAAGGAGCATGGATAGACAATGATACGACTAAGTCAGCTTGGCAAGATAGTTTGCATCAATTTATTTTAGAATGGATAAATGAGGATGATTTTGTTACTGTCCAAACTTCTGGGTCTACAGGTAAGCCCAAAAAAATTAAATTGCCCAAAGAGCGAATGATGAGTAGTGCCTTTATGACGGGTAAGTATTTTAATTTCAAGAGTGGTCAAAAAGCAATACTTTGTTTGCCTTGCGATTATATTGCTGGCAAAATGATGGTCGTTCGAGCGATGATGTGGGGATTGGATTTGCAATTAGTTCCACCTAAAGGGAATCCTATGGTAGGTCTCAATGACCCCATAGATTTTGCAGCTATGATTCCTATGCAAGTTAGTACGATTTTTGAGGAGCAACCAGATAAACTATCTTTAATCAAAAAACTAATCATTGGAGGTGGAAAAGTAAATACCCAATTAGGTAAGAAACTAGAAACCATTTCTACCCAATGCTATGCTACCTACGGCATGACGGAAACGATTACCCATATAGCCATCAAAAAATTAAATGGCCCTCATCAAACTGCCTGCTTCGAAGCCTTATCTGGTGTTCGTTTGTCTAAAGATAAGAGAGGTTGCTTACAAATCGAAGCGCCAAAATTGTCAAAAAATACTGTTGTTACAAATGACTTAGTTGACTTAAAAAATGATAAACAATTTGAATGGTTGGGGCGATTTGATAATGTGATAAATACTGGAGGAGTCAAAGTGTTTCCCGAAAAAATAGAATCCATTCTTGAAAAAATTATTCCTCAACGCTTTTTTATTACCTCTATTCCAGATGAAAAACTAGAAAGTAGAGTGATTTTAATCATAGAAAGTAAAGAATGGACAGCGAAAGATATAAACTTATTGAAGCTTGATTTAAAAAGAGTTTTATCAAAGTTTGAGCAACCAAAAGCTATTTATTTTCTGAATGAGTTTGACGAAACACCCACAAAAAAAATTCAACGAAATCGAACAAAAAAGAAAGTTGTAAAGTTTAACTTATAAAACTTTCAGAAAAAATTGAAAGTTTGTATATTTGTAGAAATTCTAGGTTTAGTCTAAACAATATTCTATTCGCTGAAAAAAAACTATTGTGCATAAATTGATTCCATTGACAGATAATATAACTTTTGCGCTTTACCGCTTACCTAATCAGGTAGACCACTTTTTAGTGAAACAAAAGAATGATGGTTATAACCACATCACCCCCAATACTTTCAAAGAGAAGGGATTTGTCTTTTATCCGTTTACTCGGTCAAGTGGCAAACCTAGTGTGTTTATCAAAAGTGAGGAAGTTATAAAGAACGCAAAAATAAATTTCCATTCAACCTATAATAATAGGGTGAAAGCCATTACCAAAAAAGATTATATTAGCAAAGTCAATCAATTTATCGGCGCAACCAAAGCACGCTTTAAGAAGCTAATATTCTCTAGAATCAAAAAAATTAATACAACTCCAGGTAATTTATATAATTTATTCGAAGCTTTAAAAAAGAGTTACCCTACCGCTTTTGTTTATCTAGTCAATATAGCTAATGAAGGGTGTTGGATTGGCGCTTCTCCCGAAATTTTATATACTCAAAATGGTTTAGCGCATACAATGGCGTTGGCAGGGACACAAAGAGATTTGGGTTTGCCGCTAGAAGAAGTCCGATGGGGCAATAAAGAAATAGAAGAACAATCTATAGTCGAAAGATACTTTCAAAGAATTCTCCAAAACAAAAGCATTGACTTTAAAAAGTCTGAACGCAAAACAGTAAAGGCAGGAAATGTTTTACATCTGCATACTGACTTTTCTTTCAATCCCAAAGGGAAAGTTTATGAGTTAATCTCTGACTTGCATCCAAGCCCTGCTGTTTGTGGGATGCCAAAGCAATCTGCCAAAGAATTTATTATTAATCAAGAACCGCATACTAGAGATTATTACTGTGGATTCTTGGGCCCAGTCAATTTAAATGAAGCAACCAATCTATTTGTCAATCTTCGTTGTATGCAGGCGATGAAAGATTCCTTTGCACTATACGTAGGAGGAGGCATTTTACCAGATTCTGACCCAGAAAAAGAATGGGAAGAAACAGAAATGAAAGCTAAAACTTTGTCTAGCGTCATTGAACAAGTATATTTGGAAGAATTTGTATAAATAGATTATCTGGTAGTACAGGATTCATCCTGTCCTGTTCAAAAATCTTTAGATTTTCCATAAAAATCTATACTTCATACCTGACATCTACCACAATGCTTTCAAATAAGCCACATATCCGAAATCTTGTAGAAATTTGCGCTCAAAAAGGCATTGAACAAGTCATTATCTCTCCTGGTTCTAGAAACGCTCCTTTAGTTATTTCCTTTGGCGAACACCGCCAATTTGACTGTATCAGTATACCAGATGAACGAGTTGCAGGTTTCTTCGCCATGGGTATTGCTCAACAAACGCGCAAACCTGTTATCATTACCTGCACTTCTGGAACGGCCTCCTTAAATTTTGCACCAGCCATAGCAGAAGCTTTTTATCAAAAAATTCCTTTATTAATATTGACTGCAGACCGACCTGTTGAGTGGATTCATCAAGGCGAAGGGCAGTCTATTGCTCAAAGAAATGTATTTGCTAATTATGTGAAACGAAGTTATGAATTGCCCCAAGAGGTAACTGATAAAGATGGCTTATGGAGTGCTAATCGAATTATATGTGAAGCTATTGACCAAACGACTGAAGGTAGTGGTGGGCCTGTGCATATCAATATTCCATTTAGAGAACCATTGTATGAAAAGGCGGAGTATGAAAATATTCCCTTTCCTAAAATTATTGAAACGGCTGCTTTTGAGAAAATTTTGACACAAGCGCAATTAAAGGCTTTTGTAGAAGTTTGGCAGCAATCTGCTAAAAAAATGATTTTAGGAGGTTTACTGCCAATTGATTCTACGTTAGAAGATACGCTTACGCAAATTGGGGAAGATGCTTCTGTAGCGATTTTACCAGAGATTACAGCTAATCTTTCTCATGAAAATTTTATTAATGATTTTGATAGTGTTTTGAGCACTGTTTCAGAAGAAGAAGTTGATGATTTTCAACCAGACTTATTGATTACTATTGGAGGGTCTTTTATTTCTAAAAGAATCAAATTGTGGTTGCGGAAATACGCACCAAAGGCGCATTGGCATATTGAGGAGATTGATTATCATATTGACACTTTTCAGGGATTGACGCAGACGGTTAATATGAAGCCTAGGGATTTTTTTTCGCAGCTAATGGAGAGGGTTTCCTCCCCCTTACCCCCTCCAGAGGGGGAGAAGGCTTTCGCTTTAAAAAATATAGGTAGTAAAGAAGAAACCGTTTTGCATTTGATAACTTTGGAAGCCGAGATAGAAGAATCCACTAGACCAACAAAGTCTACAATAAAAGATAATTTATCAAAAAGCACAGAGCTATCTCCCCCTCTGGAGGATAGTGCTGCTTTCTTTGGGGAAGAAAAGGCTAGGCAAAAGGGGGGGAGGAATTCCTCGTACCAACTCCTCTGGAAAAATAGAGAAAAGTCCATCCAAAAAGCACAAAAAAAATTCCTAAAACAAGCAGACTGGTCAGATATCCAAGCCTATAAAATTATACTACCCAAACTTCCTAAAAACACCAACCTTCATTTAGCCAATAGCACCCCTGTTCGCTATGCCCAATTATTCCAACTCAGAAAGGACATTATTTGTAATGCTAATCGAGGAGTGGCAGGAATTGATGGGTCTACTTCCACAGCCACAGGTGCTGTCTATATCACTAAAAAACCGACGACAATTATCACAGGAGATATTTCTTTTTTTTATGACTCCAATGCCTTTTGGCAACATCATTTATCCTCTAAATTGCGGATTATTCTAATCAATAATGGAGGAGGAAATATCTTTCGATTTATCAAAGGTCCAGATACAACAGCTCAATTATCCACCTATTTTGAAGCGCAGCAGGAACGAAGTGCAGAATATATTGCCAAAACCTATATTTTAAACTATTTTGTGGCAACAAATGAAGAAAGCTTGAAAGTAGCTTTAACTGATTTTTATAAAAAACAAGCAAATAATCGCCCAGCCATTTTAGAAATTAAAACACCCAATATAGAGAGCGCAGAAATTTGGCGAGCTTATTATGCGTATTTAAAAAAGAATAGAGAGTAGAGACCATTCCGCAAGCGGAAGTGAGACCTGCCTACCGCAGGCAGGGAAAAGAGACTTTTAATGAGTTCCTTCGATTGATAAATTTTCTATTTTTCAACCTACTGAATAACATACAATACAAACAAAATAAAACATGTCTGACAACTGGAAAGATAAAGCTGTAGCCGTTAGAAAGGGAGAAGAACTCGATTTAAAAGTGCTAAAAGCTTATTTTGATAAGCACTTACCTCAATTTACTGGAGACTTAAAAGTTAAACAATTTCCTGGAGGTGCTTCTAATTTAACTTATGCAGTTGATATTGGAGCGAAAAGATTGGTTTTAAGACGTCCGCCTTTTGGACCAAAAATCAAGTCGGCGCATGATATGTCTAGAGAATATAAACTCTTTTCAAAGCTTATCAACTCTTATGGCAAAGTACCAAAACCCTTTTTATTCTGTGAGGATGAAAGCATCATGGGCAAAGAGTTTTATGTAATGGAGCGAGTAGAAGGGGTCATCTTGCGTTCTGGAATGCCCGAAGAAATGCATCCTGCACCTAAGCTGATGACGGGTATTGCTCATTCTTTAGTAGAAACCATGGTTGATTTACACAAGGTCGATTACGAAGCGGTAGGACTAGGTGATTTAGGCCGTCCAGAAGGGTATAACGAACGTCAAGTAAGAGGATGGACCAAGCGGTATTTTAATTCAAAGACCGATGAAGTACCGGAGATTGAAAAAGTAAGTACATGGTTAGCAGAAAATTTATTACCAGAATCAGATAGCTGCTTAATCCATAATGATTATAAGTACGATAATGTCGTTTTGGAAAGTAGCGATTGGACAAATATCATTGCGATTTTAGATTGGGAAATGTGTACGCTAGGTGACCCATTGATGGATTTAGGCACTTCTTTATGCTATTGGACCAATGCTAATGACCCAAAATGGGTACAGGAATTAGCTTTAAGTCCAACGACGCTTGCAGGAAATCCGACCAGAGGAGAAATTGCTCAAATATATGCGAAAGCAAGCGGACGAGATTTAAGTAATATCGTTTACTATTATGTTTTTGGTTTATTCAAAATTGCTGTAGTGGTGCAGCAAATTTATAAGCGGTATAAAACAGGGCATTCTACCAATCCTAAGTTTGCGAATATGAATCATGCGGTGAAAGGCTTGAGTGTGATGGCTTGGCAGGCGGTGCAGAAAAATCGGATGGAGGATTTGTTTTAGAATAAATTAAATCAACGAATAGAAAAGGGATTTAAAATCGTAATGATTTTAAATCCCTTTTTTCATTATTTCACTTATTTCTCACCAATCCTAAAGCCTTCTTTTCTGTTGCTTCATTTTCATCTTCTCTAAATTTAATTCAAATCCAACTAGCACATCTTCTCCACTTAAGGTTTTTCCATCAAAACCTTTAATTTCTTGTGGTTCTTGATTTGGTCGATAAATGAAAGCTCTTTCTTTATAAGGGTCAATCAGCCAAGCAAGTCGGACACCATTTTTTATCCAACTATTAGCCATTTTATTTTTTAATTTTTTAATGCTGTCTGAAAGAGATTTGATTTCGATGACAAAATCTGGTGCTATTTTCAGAAAATCTGCATTTTCATCTTCTACAGGATTTAACGCTAATCGCTCTTCGCTAATCCAACCACAATCTGGACTTTTGAAAGAAGTATCTTCCAACATGATTCCCGTAGCGGAGCTAAATACCTCGCCTTTTTCATCATTTTCTAACCACCAGTTGCCCAAATAAATGCTGAAGTGAAGTTCTTTTTTACCAGAGCCAAATTTTACGGGAGACATAATTGTAACTTTTCCGTTTTTTTCTCTTTCTACATTCAAATTAGGATACGCTCGGACAATTGCTAGAAATGCTTCTAAAGACATCTTTTTTTGCAATACGACCGTGCCCAATTCCACTACTTCAACAAGCGGAAATGCTTCTATTACCTTTAAATTGCTAGTAGTTCGCATACTCAAAATTTTCTTTAAATCAATTTGCTACCTAACAAAGATAAGCTTTATTGAGAATAGTTGATATAAGATTATCAACTCTCCTCTTCCTCCTCCAAACTCACCAAAAACGCCATTAAATCTCGAATCTGTTGCTTACTTAAGATATCTTTTACACCGGGCATACTCGAATCCACATTTTCTCTACTTTCAATCGTAGATTTAGCGATTGCTTTCGTTCCATCTTTTCCAATTTTTAGTTTTAGTTCCGTCTCCGTTTCTTCCATCACAATACCGCCCGTAGAAGTGCCATCTTTTAAGGTCAACATGACTACCCCATAACCAGGGGAATACTGCGCACTGGGTTCGATAATCGACTCTAGTAATTCTTTAGGTGTTCGTTTAGAAGCAATGCCTGCTAAGACTGGACCCGCATCTCCACCCCATTCAAAGATAGCGTGGCAACGGACACATTGAGCCGCTTCATTTCTATAAAATATATTTTGACCTCTGCGCTTATTCCCTCCCGCTAAAGTCTCTGCATAATCGACTAAGGGGTCACCCGCAATTTTTGCTTTTTGATAAATTGCTACTTTACTCGTCAATACTGCAGCAGCATTCGCTTCCGCTGCTTCCAAAATATCCAATTGGATTTCTGGTGCGGCTTTACCTTTAATTAATTGGTCTACTTGTCCCAGAATTACTTTAACGGCACCTACACTTTTCAATTTGCCCAAGGCTGCTAAAGTGGCTTGTTTCTCCTCCATTGTTCCACTTTGGAGAATATTTGTAAATAGTTGAATGGCACTTTCTTCGGGTAAATCTGCTTCTGCTAACATTCCAAGCGCTGTACTTCTGACGGATTTTGAGTCATCCGCTAAAGCTAATTCAATAGCATTCGCCATTTCTGGAAATTTAATTTTTGACAAAGCCGTTAAAGCAGCTTTTCTTACCTCTCCACTTGACGCATTTTTCAATAACTCAAAGATAGTATTTGCTGATTCATCTATCCCTAATTTACTAGCGGCCATCGTTGCAGCAATCTGTACACCTTCTGTAGGTGAATTTAATAAGGCATTTAACGAAGGTTGAATCGCCGCTATAGCAGGAGCAGCATCCCTAGTAATTGGTCCTCGATACCGACCATCTACTCTATCCAATACCGAAGGCTTTGCCCAACCACTCAATGCGGCTAAAGCCTCTGCACGCATAGCTTCGGGTGCATCTTTCCGATTACTATATTCGGCTAGTAAAGCAAGATTTTCTGCTTTCCCTACTCTTAAATTAGCATTTATGGCTCTTCTTAATAAAGGTTCGCCCGTAAATCTATCCTCTTTTAAAATCATCGCCAAAGCTGGTAAAGCATTAACAATTGAAAAATCATCATTGATTGCTCTCGCTGCTTCGGTAACTATATACTCATCTGCATCTTGTAAAAACTCCGCAACGGCTGGGTCTTTCATTCTACGTAAAGCAACGACTGCTGCAATCCGTAAGGCTTTTGAAGGATTATCTTTTAACGTAATAATTGGTGCTGCTTTGCCAATTCTAGCTAAAGCCAAAACCCCTCCATGACGCAACCAAGCATCTTCATCGTTATTAGCTGATAGCATTTCAATAATGGGTTGAATACCTTGTTCATCTGCGGTTCGCCCTAAAGCTTCTGCTGCAAAAAATTGAACTCTTAAGGATGGGTGTTTTAATAAAGGAACTAATTTATCTCCTGCGCCTTTATATCGAACATCTCCAATTAACTTAGCGGCTTGTGCTTGAATCTCTGGGTCGTTATCCATTAAAAATGAGACGAAGGATTCCCCGTATTTAACAGCCTTTCTAGCCAATTGACCAATCCCCCACAATCCGTGAATTCTAGCTAATTGGTTTTCTTTTTGATTCGCTGCGGCTAATAAAGTTTGGAAACCCGCTTCGCCTAATTTCACCAATTGGAATTGCGCTTTTTTACGAATCCGCATGTCTGCATAGCCCAATAGTTCTCCTAATTCACTGACTTCTTTTTTAGAAAAATCTGATTGAATCAATGTTTTGGTTTGTGCTCGTAAAGGATGCTTTAATGCATTTGGTACATCCAATTTCCAGATTCTACCTTCATTTTTTACGCCCCAACCGTCGATCCAGTCTGCAAAGTACAAAGCACCATCAGGTCCCCAGTCTAGACCTGTTGGTAAGACGCCACTCACTATTTCCTTCGTGTCTTCCATTTCAAAGGACGCTCCTTTGGGTTTTAAAGTAAAAGCATGTAAGGGAGAATTGGCAGGTGTTCCTCTAAATTCTGCTATAAAAAAGTGGTTGGCCCATTGTTCGCCTAAAGCCGTTCCAGGGTTGTAAATCATCCCCGTTGGCCCATTGACGTAATTCATAATTGGTGGCGTGATATAAGCTGCTTGTCCTTCCCATCGAGGAATATTTAATTTTTCATCCATCCATACCTTATACCCATTATTATCAGGGTCTGTGTATTTTCCAAATTGCCAATTTGTTCGCCATCCACCGTCGGAACCATTCGTGATATATACTAAGCGTTCTCTTTCTCCTTGGTGGTCCCCATCATTGTCTTCTGTTATTAGATTTCCATATTGGTCAAAGACAAATTCATGGGTATTTCTTAGACCTGCTGCAAATACTTCAAAATTGCTACCATCTGGCTCGCAACGAACAATTACTCCTTGATTTGGGTACTTCCAATTTTTTCCTTCTTTATCAACCACATTCATTCCGATATCACCGATGCCCCACCAGATTCGACCATCAGGGCCGACTTTTACACCTGACATGCCATGCGCTCCAAATCCAATATGCACCGCCCAACCGTGACTAATAGATTCTTTTTTATCCGCTATCCCATCACCATCTACATCTGTTGTTCGCCATAAATCTGGACCAACGGCAATAAATACATCTCCATCATGTTCTTCTACCCCATTTGCCAAATCAGAAATTTCTTCATGGAAATCTTCAATGTATAATTGTGCCCTATCTGCCAATCCATCATTATCCGAATCCTCTACTCGCCAAACCGTTTCTTTTTCCACTAACAAATCTTTCCAATCATGAGACCCGTCTTCATTTAAATCTTCGACGATAGATGTATTTTTTTCACTATTTTCGGGAGCTAATTCTTTTCTTAAAAAAGCACGTCTATCTTCTACATGTTGCCAAGAAATGGATTGAGTCATCCAATTCCGATGTCCTCTAATATCAAATTCTGAGTTTTCTAATCTTACTGCATTGGTATAGTAAATACCACCTCTATCATCCATGCTAATAGCAATCGGGTCCGTGACTAAAGAATCAGAAGCCCAAAGATTCAACTCTAAGCCCTCGGCGACTTTTACCGCTACTTCTTGTTTTATTTTTTCGGATAATTCTGCGGCTTTGGCAGCGTCTATTTGAAGGACTTTATTAGGGTAAACTAATTTTTCGGCGGGCTGATTAGTGTTTTTACAGTTGTAAAAAGAAAAAATGATAGTGGAAAGGGCTACCAATAAAAACCATCGAGTAAGGTATATATTTTTCATTTTTAAGAAATTCGTTTTGGAATAGCACTAAGATAATTTCTTTTTGGGAACCCTAATAGAATAAGTGTATCAATTTGATTTCGTGGCCCGATTAAAACTAATAGGGGTATAAAACATTGCTTAGTAGTCAGTCAAGTTGGTAATGTCGGGTAGGTTTTGACATAAAATTTGTCGAGAACGAGGCAAAATTTCTTTGCATAGCCGTCGCTACGGAAATAAATTTTAACGAAGTTATCGGCAATATTTTATCAAAAGATACCGACAGTATTAACTGGACTGACTACTTAGTTAGATAGTTGTTCAATCTGATAAAATAAAAAACGGCTTGTTTTGATTTAATCAAAACAAGCCGTTTTAGGTACATAAACGATAATCGGTCTTATTATTCGATAACCATCATTTTCTTAGTCATACTACCAAATTGTGTATGCAATTGATAATAGAGCACACCTGTTGATTTAAAATCATCTATAGTCAAATCAATCGTATTGTACCCTTTACTAAAGTCGCCATCAATCGTTTTCAGCGCCTTACCCGCCAAATCAAAAACGGTTAACTGAACGCTGGTATTTGCTGGCAAATTAAACCCAACAACTGTTGAATGAGTGAATGGATTTGGTCTATTTTGAAATAGTTCTAAATCTGTAGAAATTGGTTGAGTAAAGGTCAAAGCTAAAGGCATAACCGCCAAGGCTTCATTATAAGCTTCCGCTTTTGTTGGATTAGATTGAATACTCAATAGCTCGCTTAAGCGACCATCTGCTTTTGCAGTAAAAGTTAGTGCAAAATCTAAGGTATTTGCATCAACTGCTGTTACATCATTCCAACTTGCTCGAATAGTCCCATCATGCATAGCTAGATTAGCTTCCGTCAAAGTTGTAGAAGTATTTACTGCTTCAAAATCTAAAACATCTGTACTATAATTCATGGTAAATTGATAGCCAATAATAGCGTTTTCACTTTGCGCTGTAAAAGGAATCGTATAGGTTTCTCCTTCAACTAAATTCATGTCAGCTGTTTGGAAATTTAAAGCTTGTACATTTCTATCGGTTGTACCAACTAATGCATCTTCGACAGGACTTGTATGGTCGGCAGTGCCATTAACATCTCCTATTTTGACTCCAACAAAATTGAAATCTGTATCCTTAGATAAATTAATAGTTAATGTTTCGGGGAAATCTTCGTCTAAAGGATTATTATCTAAAAAGTTATAATCTGCATCTACAAATCGCCAAGAAGCATTATTAGCAAAAGTGGTTTCTGTACCTAATATGACTTTTCTAATAGCTACCAAATCAGCCGCAGAAATGCTATTACTTTTATTGACATCTGCCGCAATAGATTGATAAGGTGAATTAAATGGCTGGATATTCAAAATATGCTTTAGAATAAGCACCATATCTAATGTTGTAATACCATTGCCATAGTCATCTTTTTTATCCAAGCTAACCGTAATATCTTCGCAGGTAGCAATATCATTTAAAAGGAATCCACCATTTGCGACAGTAGATGCTATTGACTGATTATTAGGATCCATTAATTGAACTTCCACGTTTAGAACGGTTGACCCAAATTCATTTGTAATAATTCCTTGTAATCTGGCAGACTCTCCAAAAAATCCACAGATTTCTCTAGTATGAACTGCTTCAAAAACATTCTCTTGCATCAATTTGATATTTGTATTGCGCATTAATACATTTTGCATCGTTGTCGCCTTTATGGCTTCCTTTTCGGCATCACTTAAAGATGGGTCATTTTCATAATAAAATCTATCTCCATCTCTAATTGCCTTAAATTGAAGCTGCATAAATGCCATTACAGTCTCCCCAAATAATGCTTCACTCATGTGTGTCTCTGCTAACATTCCCACCCAAGGGTCTATATCATCTACATTAATATAGTTGGATTGTAATGCCTCTACAACTGATTCATCCTCGCAAATATCTCTAAATTCAAGGTACGGTGTTAAGCCTAAAGCAATTCTATAACTATTAAAATCAGACAAACCTCTTTCTCTACCACGATTGATATTGATAGCTGCTAAATCCAAACCACCTGCTCCCGGTGGACCAAATAAAAAATTTCTTACATCATCTACAATTTTGGCATCCATTTTTTGCTGAACCTGAGCCCCCATTCCTCTAAAAAAAGGGTCTAATCCTCCATTGTCAATCAAGGCGCTTGGATTAAAAAAAGCATCTCTTAACTGCAATGGACCCTCTGCTCGTTCGTTTCCTTCTGCGTCCATCACTAAAATATTTCCATTCAAAAGTGTATGGCCTAATCTAAAAGCTGCCCCTCCAAACCCGTTAAAAATAGCAGGGTCTGCTTGAGGGTTATATCCATTATATGGTTCTAAATGAACACCCATAGCTGGGAGCCATTCATCAAATGTTATTCTTTGTAAGATACCACCAACAATTTTTCTAGCATGTTGATAAATATCTTCATCCTGCCAATCAGGATGTTGCAAAATTAACTCGTCACAGATTCTATTGTGCTCTCTCACAAAAAGCGTGTGATAAGCAGTTAGTAATACATTTTCATTTGCTCTGACATCTCCTGCTACAAATAATCTAGGTGCAAACCCCACATCATCTGCCATGCCTGGCGCATCAATATCTTCATCTGCATTAAACTCTCCTGTAACTGTATTAAAAGGCAATAAATTACCCGCAGAAACTTTCATTTTTCCATCTTGAAACATTCTTAACCAACTTGCTCTATATGCATCGGAACCATAAATACCAGAACCATCAAGCCAAGCAGTAATCTCATTAAAATGTTCTCTAGGATTATCTGCACTTGTTCCTGTTCCTTCCATAGGCTCCGTTCGTGTCATAGGTATCATGACATTTGGAATGGCACCGTTAGGATTGAATTGTGGGTCAGGAAAATTAATAGGAATCATTGCCAACTCATGGCTTCCTTCAGAAAGACTAAGGTCATGGTCAATAAACTGTCCAAAAACCCAAACAAAATCACTCAAACCTAATTCATCACTGAGTGGAGAATCTTGTGCAAATAAAGCATTACTTAGTTTTCTTGGGTTCTGTCTCTGTGCACCAGTGGGTGCAGAAATATTATCTGCATATTCGGCAGGAACCAATCTCGCTAACTGCGAAAAAGTAGCTCCCCATTTAGGATTAGCTAAATTATTATTTGAACCATCATAAGTCCTTACTTCTTGGGCAAAAATGGTTAAAAAACAAAATGCTAGTATTAAAGTGAATGTAATTTTTTTATTCATGGTTGATACAAATCTTTATTCAGTCAATTCTATAATGAATGTCTTGTAATGCTAATATCCACTTTTTTGACGATTAAAGTACACTAGACTATTAAGCCAAAAAAGACATAACATGTATAAACTATAAACTAAGTTATAGTTCCAATATTAAATCAGAATTCAGGAGTTATAAAATAATTAAATTTAAACTGGGGGCTGTTTAATTTTTTTATTTATATAGGTTGTTAAAATAACGATAGTAAAAGGCTCAATTTTAAGGAAAGTAATGTTGGTACAAATATAAGTAAAATACTAGCCACCTGCTTTAAAATCTTAAAAAAAACCATTCATTAAAGTCGGTTTTCTTACAAACAAATGACTTACTATACTTAAAGTCGAATGATTAGGAATGAGCAGGTTTACATTTCTTATTTGCTTTGACAAAATCAGACATTGTTGCTAACTCATTCTCTAGAATCAACTTTCAGTTATTTTAACGCTAACTTTTTTTTATATAAAAAATTTTGTGCCAAGAAATACGAAAAATCGATTTTTGATATAAAAACACCTTAAAAAAAAGTAAATGCCTTCTTAAAGATTAGTTAAACTCCTTAAAATCGATAGGCTATATTAACAGTCTAGTGCTTTTTGAGATGGAATTTTATACAAAGATTGTACGTATTACACTAAGTCAAAATATATAGCTGGTTATCAATAAGTTAGCTCATAAAATCTAAGGATAGTATTGGGAAAATATTTTAAAAAATAGATTTACAATTAATTACGAATTGTTAAAATTCTTATTTAACTCATTTTATTTCCTTCCAATTACTGCCTACCTTTAAGAAAAAAACGGTCTTTAATAATAAAGAAAAGCACTTTTAAAATTATGATTTATTAAACTGCTAGTAGCTTCTGTCAATAGGCATATACGCTATTAGCCAAAAAAAAGCGTTATGCCAAGATTGACCCAACTAGCAGTCTTGATGGCCTTTGCAATGAATTTGACAACGGGCATCACTGCACAGAATTTTTCCAACCCACGACAACAAGGTGATTATATTTTAGGATTCAACGGTGGAGTTGCTTATCAACAAAGCGATGTAACTGCTGATTTGAATGGTCTCGGATTTGGGATTACCTATGGTAAAAACCTAATTTATGCTCCTCATGCACCTTTTAGTTTAGATGTAAGAAGTCGATTTCAAGTAGCTAGAACGTTTGGCACAGATATCAGACCTTCTTTAGGTATTGACAAAAACGATGCACTAAATGGAGAGAAAACATTGGACTATACAGGAGATGCGGCAGACGGGTTAGTATATGCAAATCATAAAACCAACCAAGTAGAAGTCGGGATGGAAGGTGTTGTGACGTTAAATGGTCTAAAAGAAAAAACTGGCCTAGGGCTTTCTTTTACAGGTGGATTTGGCTTAGATTGGTATAAAACTATGATTGACCAAAGAGATGCAGAAGGATTATATGCTGACCAATATAGACAAGTTGACGTAGGAGGTGCAAAACCTTATAATTTATCCCAATTGAAAGCCATTAGAGATGGAAGATATGAAACGGTTGCAGATGGATTTAGTGGCGTAGGGAAATTTGGAATAATGCCTTCTTTGGGGGTAGAATTAAACTATGATTTAACCGATAATATAGCATTAGGACTTGGTCATAGAATGACATTTTCAGGTACAGACCTATTAGATGGACAACGGTGGACGGATAATAATATCCTTACTGGAAATAATGATAAGTTACACTATACTTCTTTAGGTTTAAAATATCGATTCAATCAAAAAGGAACAACTAGAAATAATCGGAAGCCTGTAATTGAATTAATAGAACCTTATGCAAGTGGTTTAACTACCAAAGAGGCAATCGTGCCAATTAAGGCGACTATAAGTCGTGTAGATAATGCATTTGACGTCTATTTAACAATCAATGGAAAAGAGCAAAAATTCAATTATAACAATAACAATGGTATGTTGGCTGGCCAAATTCGTTTACAGCCTGGAGAAAATCAAATTGTTATAAGCGCTATTAATCCAGCAGGAAGTAGCAAAAAAACCTTCTTTTTGACCTATGAAACCAATTTGCCTGCTAGCAGTGAAGTGATAGATTTTGGTACTCCAGAAATCCTTTTCACCAATCCTGCATATGATAATCAAAAATCGGAGGAACAACAATTAAAAATACGGGCTAAGGTGAGATTGGTAGACAGCAGAAAGTCAATTGAATTGATGGTGAATGGACAAAAAAAGCGATTTGATTTTGATGAAGGTATTGAAGTTTTAGAATCTATTATAGACCTAAAAGCGGGCCAAAATATCATAGAAATAAAAGCAAAAAATAGAAGTGGAGAACAGCGATTGACACGAACTGTTTATAGAGAATTGCCAGTTGCTTATCCAACAGTACGGTTTATTAGTCCTGCTTATAATAATGCAACGGTTGATAATAGTTTCGCGAGTATAAAAGTGAATTTAACGGGCATTGGACAATCTGCTGACGTTCAGTTGTTTGTAAATGGAAAAAGAGAACCCAATTTCTATTTTGATGTCCAAACTGGACAGGTTTAGAGCAGATGTGCAATTGAGAGAAGGCAGTAACGAAATTGAAGTAATTTCAGCTAATAAAAGAGGGGAAGCTAGAGACAAGAGAACCATTGTTTACCAACCGCCTTATGTGCCTTTAGTACAAGCTCCAAGCGTAAACATTACTGCACCTCGATATAGCCAATCGACGACTAGGGATGAAATCGTTACAATTCAAGCTAGATTAGAGAATATTTTTAGAAAATCTGATATCCGATTGACTAATAATGGCTTAGCTATTTATGATTTTGATTTCAATCCTAATAATGGGGTTTTAACACATAATTTATACCTCAGAACAGGTATAAATCAAGTAGTCATCGAAGCACAAAATGAGGCAGGACAAGATGGAGCGTCAGCAACGATAAATTTTGAAGTGCCACTTCCTCCTCCTCCAGCGCCTGTGATTGTTGCGCCTTATATTGAAATTTTACAGCCTTGGGAGAATGATATTTTTGAAGCACGTGAAATTACAGTAAAAGCTAATTTAAGTGGGGTGCTTGATAAAAGAGATATTGAATTTCGAGTAAACCGAGATGACTGTTTAGACTATAGATTTAATCCGGTGACTGGAAATTTCAGCGCAAAAGTTAATTTGAGAGCAGGTGAAAATAAAATAGTTATTAAAGTAACTAATCCTAGAGGTAAAGATCGTCAGCAGATAATTGTTTTTCAGGAGCGTCCTTCTGCACCTATTGTAGCATTCAAACGGCCGAATGTCAAGACAACGAATGAAAAGAACATCAAAGTACAAGTTAAAATTGACCGAGTAGATGATCAAAGAGACATTGAATTGTTGCTGAATAATCGACAGCAAAATTTCCGTTTTAAAGATGGTCAATTAAAAACTGATTTGCGATTAGTCGAAGGTGCTAACGATATTGAGGTGATTGCTAATAATAAATACGGGAAAACAAGGGAACAATGGACTGTGGAATATTTTATACCACAACCTCCAAGCATCGTTTTAAGTAATGTGGAAGATAACCAGACTTTTAGAACTGATAGATTGGAATTAGAAGCGATTATAAAAAATGTAAAAGGCAAAAGAAATATCAAGCTATTTGTCAATGGTGTTGGTGCTAGAACCTATGATTGGGAATCAGACAGGTTTACCGCTCCTATTCGTTTAAAAGAAGGACGAAATGCTATTTTATTGAAAGCCAATAATGATTATGGTAAAGAAGAAATAAAATTTCAAATCAATTATTTGCGCCCACGAGTTTTAGCTACTAATGTGAAAGATGCGATTAGAAATAGCAATAAAGTTGAGCCTAAATCTGACAACAGTAAACCAACAGTAGAATTTATTGCTGCAGACAGTAAAAAACGAACTCAGATGATGCAAAAACAAATAAGTGCAATAGTGAAGCATATCAATCACAAGGACCAATTGGTTTTGCAAGTAAATGGCAAGCTATTTAATGATTTCGATTTTACAGAAGGAAAAGTAACAGCAACTATTCCTTTAAAAATAGGAAGCAACCTAATTTTAATAAAAGCAATCAATGAAAATGGTACAGCAGAAAGCAAGACCACTATTACGCGTATTACTGGTCGTCCTATTATTTCTAAAGGTAAAAGAGGAACAATTAGCAAAAGTGATGTTGCAATAAAGAAATCACAGAGTTGAAAAACAAATCTCAATTTATTTTACTATTAAGAAGGCGATTACCAATAGGAATCGCCTTCTTTTTACTTTTTATGGTAATTTTGTAATTAGTGATAGTAATTTCAAATAGCCATTTTTTAATGAAGCACATAAGTATTCGAAAAGCAGTCATTGAGGATTTACCTGCATTAACCACAATCTATAATCAAGCGATTAAAGCCAATCAAACTGCGGATTCTGTATCATTAACGACTACAGACCGAATGCCTTGGTTTGCTACTCATCAAAATCCTGTGTATCCATTAATCGTCGCAGAAGCAGAAGATATAGTCTGTGGTTACGCGACACTAAGTAGTTATCGAGGAGGTCGACCAGCTTTACGTACAGTCGTTGAAGTTAGCTACTATATTCACCAAGACCATCAAAGAAAAGGTCTAGGTACTACTTTATTACGAATGTCTTTAGAATTAGCAAAAGAATTAGGATTTAAGCATGCCGTTGCTATATTATTGGAGACCAATTCACCAAGTATTCAGCTATTAGAGAAATTTAGTTTTGAGAAATGGGGACATTTGCCAAATGTTGCCGAATTTGGCGGCGCAGTCTGTGGACATTTATATTATGGTAGACCTCTTTAACACCTAACATGAAAAGGCGGTGTTATTTTAAAACAGACCATTGGGATGCTTATAAAAAAATCATTCCTTCCCACCTTCATAAGACAGGAAAAGACCTGACTTATTTTATTGAGGGTTTTAATGCAACTATACGGGCACGTTGTAGTAGGTTGGTCAGAAAAGGACTATCGTTTAGTAAATCTGAAGAATGGCATAATAAAGCCATTGGATACTTCTTTTGGCAATTCAATTTAGAACGCCAGCCTTACTTTTGATACACCGCCATCTGGTGAATGAATCTAAATTTGTTATTTTTCGATATTAAAAATATAGAAGCTTTAGCCTTCTTGCTCGAGCAAATCAAGTTAAGTTACTTGAACGAGTAGTACCTTAAAGCTAGTACTATGCTTCATAAGAAAGATGTAGTAAAAGATTTTTTTGGTGGAAAAAAAAGGTAGAAAATATTTATCAGTTCTTTCTCATTTAACCCCCTGAATAATATGTTTAAGTTCAGGCAGTAAATCTTTTTTAAACCAAGGATTTTTTTTCATCCAAATATTATTTCTAGGAGAAGGATGAGGAAGGGGTAAAAAAGTAGGTAAGTATTCTTCAAAATGCTGGACAGTTTGGGTTAAGTTTTTCTTTGCTTTTTTACCTAAATAATATTTCTGAGCATAACTTCCAACTAGCAAGGTGAGTTTAACTTCTTTCATCAAATCTAATAAAGCAGGATGCCATTGAGGGGCACATTCTTTTCTCGGGGGTAAATCACCAGACTTACCGGTCCCAGGAAAACAAAACCCCATTGGGACAATACCAAATAATTCCTCATCATAAAATTCCTCTTTCGTGATGTCCATCCAGTTTCTTAGGTTATCGCCACTTTTATCATGCCATGGGATACCACTTTCATGTACTCGTCTACCCGGTGCTTGACCAATAATGATAATTTACTTTTGGGATGAACAGAAAATACCGGTCTGCAACCATCAACGAGATGTTCTTGGCAAGTGGTGCAATTTTTTATTTGAGTGATAAGTTCCTTCATAAAGTAAAGGTAATAGATAGAAAATAAAAAAGAGCAAACAACCTAAGTTGCTGACCTCTTTCCTATAGTGCGTTTTAACAAAAAAACAGGATAAAAGTCCTAGAGCGACTTTTAATTATTGTGAACCGCAAAGCGAGTGGAATGGTAGGTCGTTCATTTATAAAAGTACAACCTAAATCTCCGATTTTAATCGGAGTAAAAAACCTGTTATCCTGTTATTCGTTTAAACGCCCAATTATATGCTTCATAAGTTACCGCTGTCCCCTCATCTATTTTAGTCGCAGCATATTTATTCAAGTAAGTAATAATGTTATCACCAAAATCTACTGCATACCATTCAAAAATTTTAGAGATGGCCGCGTTACTGCCACCTACCTTATTATATTTAGTATTGTTAATAAAAGCTTTAGTAGAGCGTTCTAATTGATCATTTAAATTAGCAGCTGTCCAAGCTTTATTCCAAACGGGCGGACAAGATTTAGCTGCACAATTAACAGCGAAGTGAATACGAGCATCTTTAAATTGTGGGCGCAAAATATCATGTTCGATATTATTTAAAGAATAAGTCTTTCCGCCTAATTTTATCCATTTTCTATCCCAAGGTTTACCTCCATTTAAATCCATTATACTTTTTACAGGATAATTATCAACAATTAATTTAATAGTAAATGCATTATAAGCATTAATCCAATAAGCCATTTTCTCAGCTCTAGGCCAACTACTTTGCACAGGATTAGCGGCTAAAGATTTTAAGTAAGCATCGAATGCCGGAATATCTGCTTTTAAACCCTGATAATTAACTTTTCCAGAAGCACTAATATGTTTTTGTGCCAATGTATTCCATGCTGCATGAGAAAAAGCAGTAGGCTTTGGCGTAGGTTTAACGACTTCCTTTTTAGGTTCAGGAATTGAAGGCGTAGCTAATGGTGCTGACGGTTTAGATGTTGCTACAACTATTTCTTTTTGGGGTACTTCTGCTTTTGGTTGTTCGATGGTTTTCTGTTTTTTTTCAGGCACCTCGACTGTCTCTGCTTTAGGAGCTGGAGTTTTTATTTTTGTTGTTGGTTTATTAATAATAGGCGTTTTTTCTATTATTTTTTCAACTTTTTTTACAGACTCTACTGTTGCTGATTGGATAGCTTCAGGCGTTTTGTCTACTATTTTTTTGGTCGTGCTTTCTATGACATCAGACGCAGGTGTTTTTGCAGAAATAGGCTCAGTAGTTGCGGGTGCAACTATTTTTTCTTCCTCTACAGTGGTATTTCCACAAGCAATAAGGGAAAATAAAGACGCGAATAAAAAATACCTTAATGATTTTTTCATAATTATATTCTTGATGTGATTCTATATTATATGTTTGGGTCTTTGACCAATCCCATGAAACAAGTCAATGGATTAGCTCAAACGATATGTTTTTAAAATGTTCTTATATAGATTATTTCTAAAACGTTTTAAAATTTGAAAAGTTAATGGCTCACTGTAGAAAACTAAGTCAGTCTGTTCCTTTCCTAACAAAAAAACGTTATCAACCGCTTAAAATGAATAAAATTAGTGTTGTATACTGAATTCTTTCCCCAATGCGTAGAGAATTTATATATTTAACCATAAAATCAAAAATTATAGCATGAAAAAAGTAGTTTTAATAGATGGTTGCCGAACACCATTCCTTCGTTCAGGTACCGATTATATGGATTTAATGTCTTATCAATTAGGACAATTTGCCATTAAAGGACTTTTAACAAAAACAGGGATTGACCCTGAAAAGGTAGATTCTGTAGTAATGGGCTGTGTTATTGCAAATATTAAAACTCCTAATGTCGCTAGAGAAGCCGCTTTGACAGCAGGAATACCCAATACGACTCCTTGCCACACAGTTTCTCAAGCCTGTATTTCTGCCAATCGTGCAATTGCCGATGGATGTTTAGAAATAATGACGGGACAATCTGACATTGTAATAGCAGGGGGAATTGACCATACCTCAGATACACCAATTCAGTTTCCTCGAAAAATGCGAAAGAAACTATTCAAGGCACAGCGGATTAAAACGATGATGGACAATTTGAAATTTGTTTTTTCCTTACGTCCATCTGATTTTGCGCCTGAACGCCCACAAGTTTCTGAATTTACGACGGACCGAGTCATGGGGCAGGATTGTGATATTATGGCAGCCAATTTTGGCATCAGTCGAGAAGCCCAGGATGAGTTTGCAGTAAGGTCGCATCAATTGGCTGCCAAGGCACATGAAGCGGGTCATTTACCAGCAGAAATGGTAGAAGTATCCTTGCCTCCCAAGTTCAATCCAATTACTAGAGATAATGGTGTCAGAGGAAATTCAACAATGGAAAAAGTGGCAAGATTACGACCTGCTTTTGATAAGAAGTTTGGGACATTGACTGCCGCCAATTCTTCTTTTTTGACAGATGGCGCCTCTGCTACTTTATTAATGTCTGAAGAAAAAGCGAAAGAATTGGGTTTGACACCAAAAGCAGAAGTAGTGGCATTTGCCTTTACGGGGCAACGTTTAGAAGATGAATTATTATTAGGCCCTGCTTATGCCGTATCAAAAGTGCTGCAAAAAGCAGGAATGGAGTTAAGTGATATGGACATCATTGAATTCCATGAAGCATTTGCAGGACAGATTTTGACCAATTTAAAAGCACTGGCGTCCGATGAGTTTGCTCAGAAAAATTTAGGTCGGGATAAAGCGGTCGGAGAAGTAGATATGTCAAAATTTAATCTGTGGGGTGGTTCTTTATCTATCGGACACCCTTTCGGGGCAACGGGCGGACGGATTATGACAACTACGGCTAATCGATTGCAAAAGGAAGGTGGAACCTATGGAGTGTTAGCAGCCTGTGCTGCGGGTGCACATGGGCATGCGATGATTTTGAAACGGTATGAAGGGTAATTTTATAATCTAAACTGTAAAAGTCCAAATAAACATGTTTTTGAAAAAATGGAGAAAGAATAACTCAAATAAAGAAAATATAAGAAAATATTTATTGTATGCACTTGGAGAAATCTTACTCATCACATTAGGTGTTTTAATAGCAGTCAGCATTAATGAGCGCCAAACGGATAAAAAAAATATCGGTTTGCGTTGTCAATATTTAGAAGAATTAAATTATGTCTTTGAATATGATATAAAAGATGTAGAGAATAATATTTTAGGTTTTGATATGTGGATGCCTAGGATGAAAGAGGTGATTGTAGCTACAAGAGAGAAGAAACTAAATCAAGTTGATTCCCTTAATGAAAAATTAGCCATAATTGGAAATTTTATATTTTTTGGACAACGGACAAAGACAAAAATGGATGAACTCAAATATTCTAAAATTGACCTTATTGGTAATAGAAATTTGAAAAATAGGATGCTATTATATCAAGATGAACAGATAATGTTTTTAAGAGAAATTGAGAGAAGATATAATCTAATAGATGAGGATGTTAGAAAATATTATGCAAAAAATATTTTTGGTTATCAAGGTGTATCTGAAGCCATCCCTTATGATATAGATAAAATAGAAAAAGATACTAATTTTTTGTCTCTTATTTACCAAAAATATGTATTCACAAGTTTTTTGCATAGTAGATACCAACTAATTTTAAAAGAGCAAAAGGAGATAAAAGCCTCAATAGAAAAAGAAATAGTAACGAATTGCGATATAGAAAAATGAAATAATTAACTCAATATTAAAAAGTAAAAAAATGAAAATCAAGATACTGTTTTTACTCCTTTGCGGAATAGTCTTTTTAAGTAGTTGCATAGATAAGACACCGCTTACAGAGGAGCAGTTAGTTTATAAAGGCAAATGGGTTGCAATCGATAGTACATGGCTGCAAATACATGCAGATGGAACTGGAGATTTTGAGTCTAAAAAGAAAATGGAGAGCGGAAAAGGAAATATAAAAACATCCTTTAAAGGAGGTAAAACGATTTTTGCCAATAATCAAATAGAAATTGATTTTTTAGGGATAAAAGAGACCTATAAAATTGATAAGCCGCCTTATGAAGAAAATGGCAAAATGAAAATGCAATTAAATGGGCTCATTTTTGAAAAGGATAACAAACACACGCTGACAATAGAATTTTGAAAAAGTTAACAAACATAGACTTAGAATAAAATGGATATAAAAGACTTCTTAACGATAGAAAAAAAAGATGGCATTGCCACCTTATGGCTAGACAATAAAAAGGAGAAAATGAACGTCGTTTCTCCCGATGTCATTAAAATATTTGGCGAGATTTTCGAGCAGATGGAAAATGATAATGACGTAAAAGCAGTCATTTTTATTAGTGGCAAAAAAGATTTCATGGCAGGAGCAGATATTAAGTCTTTTGCTATTGAGAAAAAAGGAGATTTTCGACCTATCCAAAAGGCAGGACATGAAACTTTAGATAAGATAGAAAACAGTAAGAAACTATATGTTTCGGCGGTGCATGGAACTGCTTTTGGTTTGGGGACAGAGTTGTCTTTGGCCTGTCATGCACGGATTGCGACGAATGACCCAAGTACCAAATTTGGTTTACCAGAAGTGAAAGTCGGTATTCTGCCCGGCGGAGGAGGAACGCAACGATTGCCTCGATTAGTCGGTATTCAGAAGTCTTTGGATATGATGTTGACAGGGAAAAATATATATGCAGTACCAGCCAAAAGAATGGGCTTAGTAGATGAATTGACGGCACCTGGAAAATTACATCAGGCGGCAACTATATTTGCTCAACGTTTATTAAAAAAGTCACTTAAACGGAAGTCGAAATTATCTTTTACAGAGAAATTATTGGAAGGAAATCCAATTGGACGGTCTATTTTATTTAGTCAGGCTAGAAAAATGGCATTGAAACAATCGCAAGGAAATTATCCTGCGATTCCTGCCATTTTGGATTGTGTAGAAACGGGGATTAAAAAAGGAATGAAAGCGGGGTATGAAAAAGAGTTAAAGTTGTTTGAATATTTGTTGTTGACGCCAGAAAGTAAAGCATTACGGTCAATATTTTTCGCTTCTACAGATAATAAAAAGAATCCTTACGGAAAAGAAAATGCCAAACCATTGAATACCTTAGGAATGATTGGCGCAGGATTTATGGGAGCGGGAATTACAGAAATCTCCGTGAATAAAGGAATAGATGTTTTACTAAAAGATATTAAACCAGATGGCATAACAGCTACGAAAAAAGAAATCTGGAAGGGCTTGTCCAAAAAATTAAAAAGAAAGTCGCTCAAAAAAGCACAAGCAGAAGAAATTCTTGGTCGAGTAAGTGGTCGATTGACATATGATGACTTTGATAATACAGACATTGTTATTGAGGCAGTTTTGGAAAAGATGGATTTGAAAAAACGAATCATTGGGGATATTGAAAAACATTGTAAAGACGATGTGATTATTGCCACAAATACCTCTTCCCTATCCGTAACGGAAATGGCTAGTCATGCAACCAAACCTGAAATGGTTATTGGTATGCACTACTTTTCCCCTGTTCCCAAAATGCCTTTACTAGAAATTGTAAAAACAGAAAAAACTGCAGATTCAGTTATTGCCTCTTGTTACGAATTTGGTTTAAAGCAAGGAAAAACATGTATTGTCGTAAAAGACAGTCCAGGTTTTTATGTCAACCGAATATTAGGGCCTTATATGAATGAGAGTTTACTCTTACTCGATGAAGGTGTGGCAATAGATGCGATAGATAAAGCGATGAAGAAGAAAGGATTTCCAGTGGGACCGATTACCTTATTTGACCAAGTAGGATTGGATATTGCTGCCCACGTAGTGGATAGTAGTCGAAAAATTGTGGCCGATAGAACTGGATTTACCATCAGTGACAGTGTGATAAAAATGTTTGAAGCAGGTCGATTAGGTCGAAAAAATGGAAAAGGATTTTATCATTATGATGAAAAAGGCAAAAAGAAAGGTGTAGATACCACAGCTTATCAATTCTTCCAAGGAAACGGTGGCACTTCGATGGAAATAGAAAATATCCAAAATCGGTGTTTATACCTGATGTTTAATGAAGCGGTGATGTGTCTGGAAGAAGGGATTATTGCCAGTGCAACGGATGGAGATATTGGCGCTGTTTTCGGAACAGGTTTTTTGCCATTTACAGGTGGACCATTCCGATATATGGACCAATTAGGCATTCAAAATGTGGTCGATACGATGAATGATTTAGTCAGTAAGAATGGAGAAAAATTTAAGCCCGCCAAAATGTTGGTAGAGATGGCCGCAAATGGTAAGCAGTTTCACTATGCCTAGTAAAATGCCACCAGTGTATAAAAAGGACAAAAGGTCAGTGTTGGATAAATATAATTTATAACTTTTCATTTTTTAGTATAAAAATCCTATTTTCGTTGCCTATCAATAGTCAACTAATATTTATTATTGGCAATTTATCATTTACCATTCATCATTTACCATTAAAAACATGATTCCAGCAAACGAAACGTTCGGCGGTACTTTTCCATTTAAGCCCAATTTTTTTGAGGGTAGAGGCTTTAAAATGCACTATGTAGATGAAGGAGAAGGTGATGTCATTGTTTGTCTGCACGGACAACCAACTTGGAGTTATTTGTATCGAAATTTCATACCTACCTTATCTAAAAAATATCGAGTTATAGTTCCTGACCATAAAGGATATGGGAAGAGTGAAACCCCGCAAGATGGTGAATATACTTTCAAAAATCACGTTGAAAATTTAGCCGCATTGATAGACTATTTAGGTTTGGAAGACATCACGTTTGTTTGTCAAGACTGGGGTGGGCCAATAACGGGGGCATACACTTTGCGATACCCTGAAAAAGTAAAGCGAATCTGTATGATGAATACGATGATGGGCTATGGATTTGCCTGTCGAGATGTACCACCAGCAGACCCAAAACCACCAGGATTGCAAGCGTCACCGTGGTTCCAATGGGTATTAAAATCAAATAAAGAAGGTCACTATAGAGAAGCGATGAGTAGATTGGGAGACAATGTGCTGAGTAATATGAAAAAATTGTACTTTCATAACACTGCTGCGGTAGATGAACAATGGGTTCGAGCTTATTCGATGCCTTTCGAAACTCCAGAAGAATGCATTGCTGCTATCGAATTTCCCTTAGATGCTGCTTATGGCAGAATTAGAGACTATGTAGTAGAAGGTATTAAAACAGGAAATTTAGAAAAATTACGGTCAAAACCAGCTATGCTAGCCGAGGGAATGGCGGACAAAGCCATGTTGCCAGCGATGGTCATGGATGATTTTAGGCGCTTATTCCCAAAAGGACCAATAGTAGAATTAGAAAATGTAGGACATTTTTGTCAAGAAGATGCGCCAGTTGCTTTAGTCGCATTGATTGACCAATTTATACAGATGACGTAGAAAGAGGAGAGCGGTCAGACTGCTTTGCTGTCAGACACTTCACCTGTCTGCCGATAGGTAGATTGTCAGATACATTCATCATAATTTATATCTAAATATGTCATTTAAAGGAAAAACAGTTTTTATTACAGGAGGAAGCCGAGGAATAGGAAAAGCCATCGGTTTAAAATTAGCACAAGAAGGGGCAAATATTGTCATCGCTGCAAAAACAACGACCCCTCACCCAAAACTAGAAGGTACGATTTTTACAGCCGCAGAAGAAATGGAAAAAGCAGGAGGGAAGGCTTTACCTATAAAGGTAGATATTCGCTTTGAAGAAAATATTTTAGCAGCGGTAGAGAAGACAGTAGAGACATTTGGAGGGATTGACATTTTAATAAATAACGCAAGCGCAATTTCTCTAACTGGTACTTTAGATACAGAAATGAAGAGGTACGACTTAATGCATAGTGTCAATACTAGAGGTACTTTTTTAACCTCTAAATGTTGTTTACCCTATTTGTTAAAAGGAAGCAATCCACATATTTTAAATTTAGCACCACCTCTAAAGACTATTTCAGAGAAATGGTTTGCGCCTCATGTTGCTTATACAATGGCAAAATATGGGATGAGTATGTGTGTTTTGGGAATGGCAGGAGAATTTAGAAAAAAGGAGTAGCAGTTAATGCACTTTGGCCTAAAACAACAATTGCGACTGCGGCAGTAGGCAATTTATTAGGTGGTAACGAGATAATACAACGGTCTAGAAAGCCATCTGTCATGGGAGATGCAGCTTATTATATTTTAAAAAGAGCTAGCAAAGAGTGTACAGGTAATTTCTTTATAGATGAAGAAGTCTTAGTAGGGGAAGGCATAACAGATTTGACTCATTATGCAATAAACCCAGCAAAGGAACTGGCACCAGACTTTTTTGTATAATTTTTTGACGCAGAAGGACGCTGTTTGAGGTTATGACTTGTTATGTTTGGCGGTGCATCAAATGTAATGCTGCTGTTCTAAGTTAAATTGTTTAACCCAATTTATAACTTTTTAGCATTACATATTTATCACTACCACATTTTCAACATCAAAAAACGCCTTAAAAAAAATCGGGCTTGTAGGCATTGCCTACAGCCCGGATTTATCAAGACCATGAATATATCCTTATTTGTCGTACACTCGAATTACATTGAGTAATTGTACGCTTCCAGACCTTAGTCTGGGATTGACAGTTTACCTTCTCAACACTTCTACTTTCTTACTCAAGATACCACCGTCAGTTTGCACACTCATTATATATAATCCTTCTGCCAAGTTACTCACAGAGATTGGGAATCGCTTTGTATCCAAAGGAGTAGAACGATAAACCTCTTGTCCGGTCATATTATATAAGGAGATAGCATTTACGTGAAAATTAAAGCTATTTAAATGTACATTTAATTGGTCAGATACAGGGTTAGGGAAAACCACTAATTGGCTCGCTACCAATTCCTCTGTTTCTTTTTGCTCAAAGGTAATAGGCAAATCAATCGCAGCTGCACTACCATATTCGAAGTAAGTACCTTGACCATCTACTGCGTATCCTTGTCCAATTTCTATTTTTAAGTTAAGTGCTTCTTCTGGTAGTTTGAAGCCTTCTATATCTCCAATTACGACAAAACCGACTGTAGCTACCACTCCTATTCCACTTACAGGATTACCACTAGTACGTGTGAACGCTAAATCAAATTGTAATTCATCTGAAGTTTCACTACTGACATTTTGTGCTAAGTCAATAGTTGGTGCATTTAGTGCGGCCCAGCTATCATCACGAAACTTTACAGTAAAGCTTTCTGTATCTATAAATGATTTTCCTGTTAATTTGAATGGGAAAGTAAATCCATATAAATCTAATTCTTGTGCTCCTCCATCGCCAAGCATAATATCAAACTCTACCAAACTTCCAGCAGGGATAGCTTCACCAATAGCAATTTCTTCTTTACTTGGCGTTATTCTATTTGGTGTAATAGAAATACCCTTAGATAAAGCTGGTAAAGCATTAGGGACAATTTGTTTAATGGAACCGTAATTTTTGCGAATCACATTAGCATCTTGTTCTGTTATGATGCCATCACCATTAGCATCGTAATGTTTTATATTTACTGCAGTAGCGTCATCGATGAAATCCATATTCCAATCCAGCGCTTCAGCGGCTCTAAAAGTAGCAGATTGGTCATTTCTAGCAGGTCCTTTCAGGCCAACATGGAATCCGAGTGGCAATAAATCTGCACTATTAACTATTCCATCTTTATTTAAGTCACCAGGGAAAACGCAGTCATGATTACAATTTTCTACTGTTTCTTCTACGACTTCTATTCTGATTTTTACTTGTTGGCAATTACTAGAATTTGCAGGTACACAATAAGAAATTTCAAATTCGTCTGTAGCACCAGCTTCTTCAGGAGCTTCATACCTAACAGATTTGCTAGTCTCTGCGCTTACAAATCCTACTATATTATCAAATCCATCTGTAGGACTTAATCGATAATTGTCAATAGGTGCTTTATAATCAATAATTTTGACCTGCCCAGGATTTAACTTAAAAGTATATTCGTAATCCTTTACATTGGGACCAAAATTATTTCTATCGTAGACCACATAAGCGTTGCCACGGTGTTCTTCATAATTTAAATCAAAAACTCTATATAATATTCTAGCAACGCCTCTGAAATCTTCATCTGGGGTAAAGGTTACCTGTCCATTTGAATAATTAGAAAGTGTACCACCTTGTACACTCGGAAAGCTTATATGACTTACGCCAGTAAAACCGTCATTGGCTAAGATGTTAAAAGTTACAGGTTCGCCTAAAATAGCATAAGCAACATCTTGTTTTGCTAAAGAAAACGCATTTATTGGACGTTCTATAACGTCCATATTAATAACTCTTTGGTTACCATTTTCTCCAAAAACTGTAAATTGGTCTACACCACTAAAATTAGTCTTTGGTTCATAAACGATAGCATATTCTGATTTTTCTATACTTACCCGTGTTGCTGGTTCAACTCTAGTTACTTTAAAAGGCATTGGAATAGCCTTAGAAGTATTTTCTCCTGTACCTAATCGAATTTCATCATTATAAATAGCATTTTCTGGAGTTACATAGATAGTTACGGCACCAGTGGCACAAGTTCCAACTGTATCACAAGCGATATAACTAAAATCCGCTAAACCAGTATATCCTTGGTCTGGAGTGAAGTTGACATAGCCTCTTTCTTCTGCTACACTAACGGTACCATGATTAACTACTGGAAATATTGGGTCAACTGTCAAAACGCCGTGAGTCACAGAATCATTTGTGATTACCCTAATTGTAGTTGATTGATCTACTGCAACAGCTGTATAATCATGTTGAGCTTCTACATAAGAAGGAACAATCGTTATTTTAACAGTTGTTCTAACAAGCGTAGGTCTAATCGGTGTTGGAGAAGTAACATCCGTATAATGTTCAAAAACAAATTCATCAATACCTGTAAAGTCAATCTTAGGTTGATAGATGATGGTATCTTCTCCATTTCTACCACTGACAATATCAATGATAGTTCCATTTTCAGGATTAGTGATAGGTTGTAAACCCTGTCCACTAAAATCGTGAGCCCATATTTTTAAAGGAGTATTTTTGAAGGCAGTCTTTATTTGGGTAGTTCCTACTTGTGCTTGCCCTAGGATAGGGATAGCTAAGAGGGCCAAAAAAAGTAAATTTTTAATTTGTTTTAGAGATATATTCATGGCGTCTTAAAAATTTTGTGTCAAACTAGGGATATCTGATTGACGGGCGCTTTTAAGTTATAAATCTTAAAAGTCACATTAATAATAACATTATTAATGATGTCTTTTGTGTTTTAATCTATGGTCTTGAAAGAAGTCTTGTTGATATATAAATGTCGAAAATCTATTATACTATTTAGTTTTTACCAAAAGCAGATAGGTTTTCAGTTATGCAATATACAAAAAAATAGTATAAGAAATTCAATTTTTTAGCAAAATAAGCCGTTTGTGAAAAAAAAGTAGATTGAATGACAATATTTTACTTTTCAAAAACGATTGAGTGTCAATTTACTAGAACTCGGTGAATGTTTGTTTTTGGGGATAAAAAAAATATATATTTTTCCTTTGTTTTTAATTATCGAAAGAATAATAATCCTGATTTAGAATAAATATAGAAACGGCAACAAATTACATTTGTTTCTATGTATTAAAAGTTATACCTTTTGCTTCAAATACTGTACTAAATAAAATAAAGGGTAACTCAGGTTTGAATTAGAGATTTTATCCTACAAAATGATATATTTCGTAATTTTGCTTTGTACACGACCTAGAACATGTCTAATAAGAACGACCTAACAAAAAAACTAGGCATTCCCGTCCACTCGTGGTTCATTCACTTGAATGTTCCCCGAACATTCACCCTTCGGGTTCGCTCATTCATCCTGTAATATATGAACAACAAAACCTATACCATCCTCCAAAGTTTTGATAAATACGAAGTGAATCGACTTCGGAAGTTTTTGCAATCACCTTATTTTAATATGAATGAGTCGATTGTAGATTTATTTGAAGTATTTATTAAGGATATTTTTTCTAAATCTAGCAAAGAATTAACTAAGGAGTTGATATGGAAAAAGATATACTCAAATAAAAAGTATGACGATGTTCGATTTAGGAAACTAAATTCAGAATTACTTAAATTAGTAGAAAAATTTTTGGCACAACAAGTTTATGAAGATAATCCAATTCATCAGGCAGTTCATTTAATGGAGGCTGTGAGTAATAAAAAAATGGAGAAATTGCATAGCAGTACCATGAGGACTGCAAATCGTTTATCTAAACAACAAGAGTTTAAACCAGCAAGTTTTTATTTTTATCAATATGAAATAGAAAAAAATTATTACGAATTGACTGAGTATGAAAATAAAAGAGATGCAAAAAGTAATATTGAGAAAGTAGCTCTAAATCTTGATTACTTTTATTTTTCTGAGAAATTAAGGATTCATAACTCTATTTTGAGTCGACAAAATTTAGCGAATCACATATATAATATTGCGATGATTGATGAAATATTATCAACTGTATCAAAAAATAAATATGAAGGAATCGCCCCGATAGAAATATACTATCAAATTTCTTTGGTTAATAAAGATTTTGATGATGAAGAGCATTATTATAAACTGAAAGAGTTAGTTAGTAAATATATAGACCAGTTTCCATTATCAGAAGCGATACTTATAGGCAAGTATGTTTTAAATTATTCCATATATAAAATTAATAAAGGGATACAAAAATTTGTAAGAGAATATTTTGAATCGTATAGGGAATTTTTAGAAAAAGAAATCATTTTTGAAGAAAAAGAAGGCTTATCCCCGTGGGAGTTTAAAAATACAATTCTTTCTGCCTTAAGACTCGGAGAATTTGATTGGACAGATAAATTTATTAAGGATTATAGCATTAAGATTCCTGTTGAATTCAGAGAAAATGCAGTTACTTACAATACAGCTACATTATACTTTTACCAAAAGAAATATGACAATGTATTGCGGTTACTAAATCAAGTCGAATATGAAGATTTAGCTTATAATCTAAACTCTAAATTAATGCTTATTGCTGTTTATTATGAGACAGATGAAATAGAACCTTTGTATCATTTGTTTGAGAGCTTTAGAGTTTATTTAAATAGAAATAAGGGTTTGTCTCAAGAAAGAAAACGTCGTTACCTCAACCTGATAAAATTCACCAAAAAATTAACCAAATTAATGCCTGGCGATAAAAAAGCCATAGAAAAACTAAATAACGAAATAGCAGAAACCCAAGGCATCATTAACCTCAAATGGCTAAAAGAAAAAATAGCCGAATTAAAGTAAAATTCCCTCATTCTCGCTCAATCATGGATATTTATACATGCTCTAAGCATAAAAAAGCACGCAAGGTAAAGCTAAGGCTCAGAAACCATAAGAATGGGAACGACTTTAGCTCGATGTTTTCCAGCTAAAAAGCGCCGAATAATTTTAGCTGTTTCAGCATTTCCTTTAACAGGTTTTATCACATTTCGCAACGAAAATTCATCGCTCATGTCTTCGATTTCTATGTATCCGTATCCAGCATAATGGCCTGCTTCTACTATTACGACTGCTTTTTCAGTTTCAGTTCTCCCCTTATCAATTACAAAAAATCTTCCTCAAAAACAGTTAATAAGTATTCGATAGCCGTTTGTACTCTTTCATTATAGGCGGTGGGTGTTTCTTTACCAAGACAAGACCCATGGCATTTTTTAAGTGATAATTAAAACAAGGTTGGTTGCCAGTTTCGAGGTGGCAATGAAAAGCACATAGTTCAAATTGATTCAAAGCCCGTTCTAAATAGCCTTTAGCATTGGCAATTTTGGGGTACTCGGCTACCACATTCAGTGTTTTTCTTATTTTGGTAGTTGGTTTGGCTATATCCAAGCAAATGTACCCTTCCTGATTGATGTATTGATGAATAACATAAGGAAAGTCTCTCAATCGTTGTGCACGATTAATAGGAGGGCGAAGTCGTTTGATTTCCACGGATTCATAAAGCAATGCGACTAATTCACTTCCTGTGATTTCGTAAGAAATATCCGCTACATATTTTTGCAGTTTGCTAGCCTTAGGAGTTGTTTTAGCAAAATGCTCCATTACCCGTTTTTTGATATTGATACTTTTTCCAACATATACGACGTTTCCGTCAGCACCATGGAAATAATACACACCCGCTACTTCGGGTAGGGCATGTAACTGTTCTAAATTAATGTTTTTAGGCAGTCTTGATTCCTTTACACCTAAGTTAATCAAATCTGTCATCTTCGTTGAACTCTCCTCTTTGTTTAAGATTTTTTCAAAAAGAATCGTTGTTGCTTCTACATCTCCCATTGCTCTATGTCGATTTCGAAATGGAATTTGGAAATGCCGAATGAGATTATCTAAACTATAGGAGGGTAAACCCGGAAAAGTTTTTCTAGTCAACCTCACAGTGCACAGCAGCCGCCGACTATAAGTATAACCTAATCGTTTAAATT
>CANNZV010004534.1:0-39540 GCA_947561585.1 Caprella mutica
GAGAAAAACAACTTCCTAAATTTTTTAGATGTTGACATTAATCGTATAAATAATAGTTTCTCTACTAGAGTTTATCGTAAAAAGACATTCACAGGATTGGGATTAAGATTTGATTCTTTCATACCGACATCTTATAAAGTTAATTTGATTACTTGTCTTGTTCATAGAGCGTATGCGATTTGCTCGAATTATGTAGATTTTGATGCCGAATTATCACACTTGCGTAATTTTTTCTCTGGTAATCGTTATCCTCAAAATTTATTCGATAATTTTGTCTCTAAATATTTAAATTCTGTTCATACTCCACTTAAACGTAAATTAACAGTTCCTAAATTTGACATTTTCGTATCTCTTCCTTATTTGGGTGATTCAAGCATTAAATGTAAAAAATACCTTAATTCATTACTTAACAAATTTTATCCTCAAGTTAAACTAAATTTTGTTTTCAAAAATGCAACCACTATTGGCTCATTTTTCCCTTTACTGTAAGATAAAATCCCACCTTTACTGTCATCTGGTCTCATTTATAAATACTCATGTGGACAGTGCCAGTCTACTTACATCGGTGAGACCATGATGCAGTTAAAGGTGAGAATTTCTCAACATAAGGGAATATCCTCTAGAACAAATAACCCCTATAGCTCCCCACCTTTCAGTTCAATACGTAACCATTCTTTCGATTTTAATCACCCAATTAAAGAAGAAAATTTCAAAATTTTGCAAACTACTAACCAGTGTGATATTCGTACATTAGAATCTATATATATTCATAAACAGTCTCCTACGCTTAATGAACAAGCGAGTTCTTTCAATTTAACTATTTTGGGTTGATAACTTATTATTTTTCCTTTTCTTTATTTTAAATTTTATTTGTATTAACTATTTAGGTGACTTTAATAATTTCGGTATCCAAAATACTTCTTATTTCTATATATTTCTTTAAAATTAGTCTTAATTAGGTTATTGATAATGAATATTCTATTATTCGAAAGCTCTAAAAATAAAGGATGTACAACTTTTTCGTCGTTTCTCTTGTGCTTCACTTCATAAATTTAGTAAGATTTCCCAGAAGGAGACCAATTAGTCAAATTATAAACATATCTAGTGACATACATTTCGATAGTTTTTTTATAATAGTTAACAAACTTTGGTGTGATTAAAGGGGTCTTTACACGGTAAGTGCTCAGTGCCACTTTGTGGTGACACTGCTCTATGCCACGCCCACTTTGCTACTTGCCACACCCTTTTTGGCAAAACTTGGTGGTGACCAAGCTACCGCTCTGAGAGTGAACGCTCACCACAAAGTGCCACTGTCTGTCAGTAGCGATTGCCAGACAATCAACAACCACTTTCATTGGCCTAGTTCAAGAGCACCCATGCCTATGGAAAATAAAATCTAAAGATTATAAACATAAAACACTAACAGCGTTAGAGTTTAATAGCATATTAGATGCTAACCACGATACTAAAGTGTCAGTGCCCACCAAAGCACATTCTGCTCGTGTAAAGGCGCTGAGCTAATTGGTGGGCAGTGTGGTGAAAAAAGTGTGGTGAATAGTGGCACTGACCAGTGCTCGTGTAAAGGCCCCTTAAGGGTCATAATTCCTTGTATCTGAAGGAATGTGCTTTATTAAAGTTAATGACTAGAAAATAATAGAAAAAAACATAGAATTTTAATCAGACAAGTAATAGAAATATAAAGAAGTTAAATTTAGGAGGCATCTAATTATGCAAATGGTTTTAGTAAGGCAATAGTTAATATTATTTACATAATTCCACTGAATGTTCTCACCTGTTGAACTGACGCTGGCTTGTTAGGGATTATTGCCAGATTCACAATATTTTAATAGTTATATTTAAATAGAAACTTTTACTAGTTTTTGAGATTCATAATTTAATTAAAAGATTGATAAATGCATTTCTAAGTTTTTGAATACAAAAATAGTTAATTTAGTTACATATGAAAGAAATAATTAATGCTTGAGGTTAGTTACAATAATTTGTGTGTACGTGCGTGTTTTGTTCTAACAGTTGTTAGAACAAGCATCTGATTAAAATTAAGAGTTAAAAATCTACATTAAAATGTTCTAAATATAACAATAACAATATTAATATATGTAGTATGTAACCTGTATTTATATTTAATTATTTATTCAATAAACAATCATTTCACTATCTTACCTATCTTCTCAACGGCGGGGGGAGGGGGAAGATAGCTGCGCACAAAAGGTGCGCATGAAATCGACTTATCTTTTAAAGCTAATAATATGGTCTATATTATGTATATCAGCTTGTTATGAAACATTTATTATTAAATATAGTTTATATATTAACTTTATAGCAGTTTTACATTATTAAATAGACTAAGCAATGATAATTGACTATAAAAAGAAGGAATTACTAGGCGGGTTACACATTAATTTCTTAATTACTCTCAGTCATTCTGAGTCGAGTATTCGGTTAGTTATTTAGATTCACCGACGACAGAGATATCACTTGAGTAAATCCTATGGTGTAGCTAAGACTTTGTAGTTGTTTGTTGAACGCAATAACCGTTGACAGTACAATCTAAGTCTTCTACTTCAAGGTCTCTGATTGCCTTGTTTTGCTAGCTCACTATTGGCAAAATACACTGCCAAGCCCTAATATTTTGGCTATTATATATACTATTACCTGGCTATTATATATACTATTACCTGGCTATTACATATACTAATACCCGGCTATTATATATACTATTGCCTGGCTATTATATATACTATTACCTGGCTATTATATATACTATTACATATGATAATAGTCCCGCTATAAAATACCCATGGAACAGTTTTAACCCTTTATCTACCATTGGGTTACTATGTCCCAAACAAACATTGGGATATATGGTCCTGCTATAAAACACCTATGGGACAAATAATCCCAATGAATTTGTAGGTCTTGAGTTCTACCCAAGTATTTTGGATATTATTTCCGATACATTTTAGACGTTAATAGTTTTAGTTTTTATTTGTTAAATATATTAAATTCATATTACCTTTAAAAATATTTTATATTAAGATACTAATTAGAATAGAACTTTGAAAGAAATAAACATCTTAAAATATCTATTATATTTCTCACGATGATATATTGTAAATTTTATCATCAACTTCTTACCAAAAATGAAACTTGTTTCGAAAACTTTCTTTGGTAACAGGAAAATATTTGAAATTTAACCATTATAATTTTTCTAATGTTACCCATAAAAATATTAGAAAAGTTTTCTATAACTTATTAAAAAGAGAATTTTTTGGGGGATAACTAATCCATTCTAATTTGATATAGATTTTACTTATTCAATATTGTAATAGGCTCAATGAACTTATGAAGTAAATGCAAAGTTGCTAAATCATAGGCATAGTAAATAAACAATATTTAAATAATAATTAATTAATTACTAATTATTCGTTAACTACTTATATGAAAAGAATTAACTATAATTAACAGTTAGCTATAATTAACAGTTAACTATAATTAACAGTTAACTATAATTAACAGTTAACTATAATTAACAGTTAACTATAATTGACAGTTAACTATAATTAACAGTTAACTATAATTAACAGTTAACTATAATTAACAGTTAACTATAATTAACAGTTAACTATAATTAACAGTTTACTATAATTAACAGTTAACTATAATTAACAGTTAACTATAATTAACAGTTAACTATAATTAACAGTTAACTATAATTAACAGTTAACTATAATTAACAGTTAACTATAATTAACAGTTAACTATAATTAACAGTTAACTATAATTAACCGTTAACTATAATTACCAGTTAACTATAATTAACGATTAACTATAATTAACAGTTAACTATAATTAACAGTTAACTATAATTAACAGTTAACTATAATTAACAGTTAACTATAATTAACAGTTAAATATAATTACCAGAAAGTTAATTATAGTTAAAATAATGTTAATTATAGTTCAAAGAATGGTAACTATTATTAACAGTACGTTATTTAGATTAAAATATAAATATTATTATATTTAAATTAAATTAATATAAAATATTATTAAATTAAATTACTTTATAACAACGTAATTTCATAATAAAAAGTGTGTTAAATTGTTAAGAGTATAGTTTGTGTTTGTAATTAAAATGTGTTTATTTTTTTCTCATCAGATATGGTAATATCGTCAAACTTCTGATGTTGGAAACAACAGCAAAAAGAGTACTTTGTAAGTACAGCAACACCTTCACTCTACTGCTCAAGAAATACTACAAACCAAAACAGCATAAGTACGGTTATACTCCTACTGTCTATCACTTGGATCTCATTCTGTCATCAGACAGCAATGCAGACATCATCAGCATTGTGTCTGACTGCCTGAGAGGATGGGAAGGGTATGAATTAGAGTACTACAGACACATCAAACCCATGATTGAAGTGAAGAAGAAACTACACACGGGAGTTAAGATTGACTTTAATAATCACGAGGTAACTAATACTCAGCAAATAATCGAATTAATTTCGGTTCTGGAAGATGACAGTGAAATTAAGCTTAAATTGTGGTATAATCACAACAATTATCAACCACTGGAGGAAGAGTTTTACACACATCTCAAGAATGCCAAGTTAGTTACTTTTGTAGTTATTCATATTACATGTATTTTAATTTAAATTGACTACATACAATGATTTAATTAGAGAATTAACTATATAAAAATATAAAGAATGATGACAATGAAATAATTTATATTATCTTTTTCTCTCCATTGGATAAATATTTATTTCTATTTAATTAACTCTCTAATTGTTTATAATTATAAGCAAACATACGCACTAAGTGGATGATTGATTTCCATTATGAATAATAAAGAAAATATTGAACTGAAAGAAATAAAATGAATGTCAGTCAATTTATTTCATTAATAAAATCAAAGATAGATAAACTTTTAACTTTTAATTATCTTTTTACCAATTGTTTTATTTTCTTTCCCACATTACTATTAGGTGCAAGGTAACTCTATTCACAGCTTGCATTTCATCAGGAGAACATTACTCCATCTTGGCAAGAGTTCTCAGAGGTAATTGGCTCGCCATTTGCACTCCGTCAGTGACTGACATCAGCTCTGCAGTCTTAGAGGAACACAAAGGAGTCTTATGTGAGTGTATCAGCTGTGCTACTGAAAAACAAACACTAATTAATAATTTATTGATCCTTTCTTTACTGTTATTATTTGATTATTGTATTAGCACCTTCCTATTGTTTGTAATAAATGTTATAATCCTTCATGTTGATTTATATGCAATAATATAATCCTTTGATTTATATCTAATAATATAATCCTTCCTATTGATTAATATTAAAAAATTAATCCATCCCATTAAACTATATTAAATATTATAATTAATTAATTGATATTGAATATTACCTATAATCCTTCTTATTAATATATTATATATTGTAATCCTTCTTATTAATATATTATATATTTTAATCCTTCTTATTAATATATTATATATTTTAATCCTTCTTATTAATATATTATATATTATAATCCTTCTTATAATCAATGCAATGTTTAATATAGTTCTTTAATAAAGTTTTATTATTAAATAATAATATAACTTTTTTAATTATGTTCTTAATAATAATTATTAAATTAATTATTATTTAAATATTGTTTATTTACTATGCCTATGATTTAGCAACTTTGCATTTACTTCATAAGTTTATTGAGCCTATTGCAATATTAAATAAGTAAAATTTATATCAAATTAGAATGGATTAGTTACCCCCAAAAAATCTTCTCTCATTCGGTTATAGAAAACTTTTCTAATATTTTTATGGGTAACATTAGAAAAATTATAATGTTTAAATTTCAAATATTTTCCTGTTACCAAAGAAAGTTTTCGAAACAAGTTTCATTTTTGGTAAGAAGTTGATGATAATATTTACAATATATCATCGTGAGAAATATAATAGATATTTTAAATGTTAATTTATTTCAAAGTTCTATTCTAATTAGTATCTTAATATAAAATATTTTTAAAGGTTATATGAATTTAATATATTTAACGAATAAAAACTAAAACTATTAACGTCTAAAATGTATCGGAAATAATATCCAAAATACTTGGGTAGAACTCAAGACCTACAAATTCATTGGGATTATTTGTCCCATAGGTGTTTTATAGCAGGACCATATATCCCAATGTTTGTTTGGGACATAGTAACCCAATGGTAGATAAAGGGTTAAAACTGTTTTCTTCTGAGCGTATTTTCTAATCACCTGAAAATGAGAGAATGGTAATGTGCTAAGTAATTTGTAATGAGGTATTACTTACACTGACAATGTTCATGTTCTGTTCTACTATTTTATTTCTATTTACTTTAGTGGTTACTTACTCAATTTACTTTGCAGTTCTGACTGTCAAATACACTGTTGACTTGCCTGGCACTGGGACTAACCCTGTTCAAGGGGGAACAATCCTGTACATAGATGGCATACCTACTGATGGCAAAGAAAATGTGTACAAGCTGGTTAGGTACATTAGTCCTAAATCAAAAGAGTAAGTGATTTATTTATACATAATATATATTTGATTATATAAAGGCTTGAATTTATTTTTACTGTATACAATTTATTTCCATAAAATTGAATGTCCTTATAATTATATAAAAACTATTCTTATTATTTTTAGTTTTAAGTTTTTCAAAAATTGTTTGCAGTAAAAATGATAACCAAAGTAGCGTCGCGTTTATTATTTCAGAGGCACACATGTAGGAAATTAATTCCTCCCGAAATTACCACAAAAACATAGTTCAGACTCCAATATTTATAGGGCAGAAACATACTGACGATCAGAAAATGCGTACAGTGTAACCACCTCGCACTGACGATCAGTTCTGACGATATCGTCAGTACGAAAAATCGCTCGAATACGCATCCATAGTAACCTTAGCCTAATTAAGTAATTTATATTTCTTTACCTAATGTTGTTAGTTCAAATCACTAAATCATCGATAATTTAAACTGTTGCCTAAAAACTATAACTAAATTACAGCCTAACATTGAGCTCTACCATTGGGGCTGTTTGTTGTTCTTTTGTCCCTCACTAATCACTTCATTCTTTTCAGGTTCTTCAGTATAGACTTGCGTAATTGTCATCTGACAGACAATGACGCCAATGATCTCCTGAAGAAGCTACACGATGAGAAAATAAGAACAGTAAGGGGAGAAAGAACTGAAGTGGAGGAGTTAAGGTGAGTGATGATGTTCAAATATTAAAAGTACCGCTCTTAGCTTGTCAATGTAGTTATACTAGCAACACAGAACTCACCACGAGGAGGTGGCTGAACGTCAAGTTATCGGACACTTCCACAATTTCGATCATATAAGAAATAATTCTGAATAATTATTACTATAATTACAATTATAATTAATAAATAATTACTACTATAATTACTAAATAATTATTACTATAATTACTAAATAATTACAACTTACAAAATAATAAGGAAAAATAATTCATTAGGGGTTAACCCTAATTAATGTTACTTATCTGTCTAATATCACATTCATTAGGTGTTAACTCTAATTAATGTTACTTACCTGTCTAATATCACATTCATTAGGTGTTAACCCTAATTAATGTTACTTACCTGTCTAATATCACATTCATTAGGTGTTAACCCTAATTAATGTTACTTATCTGTCTAATATCACATTCATTAGGTGTTAACTCTAATTAATGTTACTTACCTGTCTAATATCACATTCATTAGGTGTTAACCCTAATTAATGTTACTTACCTGTCTAATATCACATTCATTAGGTGTTAACCCTAATTAATGTTACTTACCTGTCTAATATCACATTCATTAGGTGTTTACTCTAATTAATGTTACTTACCTGTCTAATATCACATTCATTAGGTATTAACCCTAATTAATGTTACTTACCTGTCATATATCACATTCATTAGGTGTTAACCCTAATTGATGTTACTTACCTGTCTAATATCACATTCATTAGGTGTTAACCCTAATTAATGTTACTTACCTGTCTAATATCACATTCATTAGGTGTTTACTCTAATTAATGTTACTTACCTGTCTAATATCACATTTATTTTCTTACAGGGTGAATCAGGACCAATCGAGATGGTTGAAACTTCATTTGGTGAGTGAGAGAGAAGTGAAATAATTTCTCTGAAGTGATTAGAAACGAAATGATTGATATATAAAGGCAATTTTATTTGGTAATTTCCATTATATTCAATTACAATATTATTAACAATAATATTTCTATTAATCTTTCTAAATAATATTTACTAATTTTCAATAATAATAAAACTGAATGGTTTACTGCACACACTTCCTAATGAGGTAATTTAAATTATTTCTATCTCTGAAAGTATATTGTATATTTTGTTATGGGTAGTGACATCTTGGATTATGTCTGTGAAGTGTCTGAATAAAATACTTTGGAAGTCTAGTTCGTAAGGCAGAGAAATGACGGCAGAAGTGAGCTGAATTTACCAGAAATAACACTAATTAATGTGAAAATTTCCTACCAACAGAAACAAAGTGAAGAGGAAAGGAGAGAAAAGGAAAGGAGAGAAGAGAAAAGGAGAGAAAAGGAAAGGAGAGAAAAGGAAAGGAGAGAAGAAGAAAGGAGAGAAGAGGAAAGGAGACAAAAGGAAAGGAGAGAAAAGGAAAGGAGAGAAGAAGAAAGGAGAGAAGAGGAAAGGAGAGAAAAGAAAAAGAGAGAAGAGGAAAGGAGAGAAAAGGAAAGGAGAGAAGAGGAAAGGAGAGAAAAGGAAAGGAGAGTTAAGTGTGTAATCTCGTAGAGCAGAAATGAAGAAGTGAGAAGAGGAAAGGAGAGAAGAGGAAAGGAGAGAAGAGGAAAGGAGAGAAGAGGAAAGGAGAGAAAAGGAAAGGAGAGAAGAGGAAAGGAGAGAAGAGGAAAGGAGAGAAGAGGAAAGGAGAGAAAAGGAAAGGAGAGAAGAGGAAAGGAGAGAAGAGGAAAGGAGAGAAGACGAAAGGAGAGAAGAGGAAAGGAGAGAAGAGGAAAGGAGAGAATAGGAAAGGAGAGAAGAGGATGTTATTGATGTTATATTAAATGCTTATTATTATTTTTTAATTATTCCTAATTCTTTTTGATTATTCTAAACATTTATTTCGTGGTTCATTTAGTTTTTCTATCTTTTAAATTATAAACTGTAATTAACATTGAAAATAATTAACTTTTATATTTTATCTTTATTGTTCACATGTAGTTTTTAGATGTGAAGAATAGCTCTTAAAAACATCCCTGATTGTTGTTGTTACTTTTAATTAAAGACTCGATAATTTTAGATTGCATATCTTATGGCATCGAAATGTTCAGAGTAATGTGTATGTAAAAGAATAAGTCTATTTACATTTTATAAGTTATTTGCTTTCTCTGTTTTACCAAGTCGCTGTTTTGGTAATGACTCGTGTGAATGACTTTACTGTTTACACTAAGCACGGGAGGTGGCGCTTGTGGAGACTAGAATTGGAGTCACCGGTGTACTAACCAGGGAATGACTTTACTGTTTACACTAAGCACGGGAGGTGGCGCTTGTGGAGACTAGAATTGGAGTCACCGGTGTACTAACCAGGGAATGACTTTATTGTTTACACTAAGCACGAGATGTGGCACTTGTGGAGACTAGAATTGGAGTCACCGGTGTACTAACCAGGGAATGACTTTACTGTTTACACTAAGCACGAGAGGTGGCGCTTATGGAGACTAGAATTGGAGTCACCGGTGTACTAACCAGGGAATGACTTTACTGTTTACACTAAGCACGGGAGGTGGCGCTTATGGAGACTAGAATTGGAGTCACCGGTGTACTAACCAGGGAATGACTTTACTGTTTACACTAAGCACGGGAGGTGGTGCTTATGGAGACTAGAATTAGAGTCACCGGTGTACTAACCAGGGAACGACTTTACTGTTTACACTAAGCACGGAAGGTAGCGCTTATGGAGACTAGAATTGGAGTCACCGGTGTACTAACCAGGGTATGACTTTACTGTTTACACTAAGCACGGGAGGTGGCGCTTGTGGAGACTAGAATTGGAGTCACCGGTGTACTAACCAGGGAATGACTTTACTGTTTACACTAAGCACGGGAGGTGGCGCTTATGGAGACTAGAATTAGAGTCACCGGTGTACTAACCAGGGAATGACTTTACTGTTTATACTAAGCACGGGAGGTGGCGCTTATGGAGACTAGAATTAGAGTCACCGGTGTACTAACCAGGGAACGACTTTACTGTTTACACTAAGCACGGAAGGTAGCGCTTATGGAGACTAGAATTGGAGTCACCGGTGTACTAACCAGGGAATGACTTTACTGTTTATACTAAGCACGGGAGGTAGCGCTTATGGAGACTAGAATTGGAGTCACCGGTGTACTAACCAGGGTATGACTTTACTGTTTACACTAAGCACGGGAGGTGGCGCTTGTGGAGACTAGAATTGGAGTCACCGGTGTACTAACCAGGGAATGACTTTACTGTTTACACTAAGCACGGGAGGTGGCGCTTGTAGAGACTAGAATTGGAGTCACAGGTGTACTAACCAGGGAATGACTTTACTGTTTACACTAAGCACGGGAGGTGGCGCTTATGGAGACTTGAATTGGAGTCACCGGTGTACTAACCAGTGTTTTCACTCCTTCTAGTCTTCACACGGAGTATCTGTGTCCGGTGTACTTACCAGGGAACTTTCTTTTTTAACTTTAAGGGCATTAAATATAATTATTTTCTTCATGCATTTCATTTTACAAGAAATGTTCCAAATGATTCTTTATATAACTTTGTATGTTTTAGATGTTTGATTAAAGTTTAAAATGAATAAATTCGTTTTCTACCTACCTTCTCCATTATCTGAATATACTTAATAACTCTAAATATTTACAAAATGTCTACAATACTTTTCTCTTCCAATTTTTTATTTCATTTGCATATTTTCCATTAAATTAAAACCTTCAACACAAGGTTAGGAAGTCTCTAAATTTTCTGTTATAGCATAAAACTCCACGTAAATAATATGTCCCTGATGACGTCACAGGGAGTAAACATATCAGTTGCTGCAACTTAATCAACACAATTAAATACTATCATCAATTAGGTAACCCATCGCCCTGAATTTAATTCCTATATATTCTGCAAAGTGAAGAGCTACAAATTAAATGTTTGTTTCATTTGTTTGTTCATTTTTTTGCAGAATGTTGGTGCATAAAACGTGACCGTAAGTTCAGAGACGTAATTTTCATGTGTCCCAATTTCCCGAGACTAAATTTTCCCAGAATCAAAGCCTATACACAGTATGGAGAGGTACTATCAGACACAAAATAATAGGCCAAGGTACTATCAGATTATTTTGTATATTTATACAAGTAACTGATATAAATTAGTAAGATTTTCATTTAAAATTTTATTCAATAATGATATGGGATTGTTTATACTTTCATTAACGTTTCTTTGAAATGCTGGTAAGAAAACCTACAAAATTTAAATTACAAACTAACTTAAATTCTCAGTTCGTATAGAGAACTGAAATCGGTATAGCGACCTCTTTTTCCGGCACATGTACTGTCCGTTGTACGAGCTGTACCGTATATTGTTTCTAAAGAATTATTTCCCTAAAAATTATAATTTTAGTCAATTTAATTTCTTGATAAACAAATAAAGCTATCGAATTATTACTGTTGCCACTTCACTTTCAGAGGAAACGGTGTTGGTCTACTATAAAACAACTGAAGTGAGTTTAAATTAGACCAAGCTACCTGTGACGTAACTCTGGTCTACTGTGAGAGTTTGCTGTAACAATAATAAATAATAATCCTATAAATAATTAGTATTCACAATTCATTATTTAAATGCTAGATTATAGAGTTTTATTTTCTTTAGAAACTAGTAAAACACGTTGTAAATTTCTATTTACATTATATACATAAATATTACCGTTAATTTATTATTTAATTTCAAAAAGTTTGTACAAAGATTACTTTTTATATTCGATTGAAATTGTGAAAATGTTTTATAGTTCGGAACTATTACCATAATTAAAATAATTGAACTTAAAGGTTTGGCTAAATCATTACAATTCCTGGGGTGAGATATTAGGTACAGGAAGCCTCGTTGCAACATTCGGTACTTCCCTGTTATCTCCCCGCAACTTCTATTTTAATGAACAAATATTTTATTCATGGATCGTGCATACCGATTTAAATGAAACAAATATATTGAAGAATATAAATTTATAGAAAACTGACTTTTTACAATTATTTAATTCAGCAATATCTGAAAAATTGCTTTAAATATATTATCACCATATATATTGAAGATGACAACCTACAAAGAATAATTTTACTGGGTAACTCATGTATTTTAAATCAGGTAAATTAATTAGAAGAAATGAGACTATTCTAACATCATATGACACTGAAGTCAAAAGTTAAACATTTATAGAATGAAAAATAACAAAAATCTATTATATTAACAAATTATTTATACAGCAAAACCTCGTAGAAGACCAGCCTTCTAGTAGACAAACCTCCTATTAGACTGTAGCAACATTATCCTTGTGGTGACCCTCCAAGGAAATTAGCAATAACTACTGTTCAGCAACCTCTCTACAGCTTCCACTACAGTATCGCCCTACTAACAACTCTCTTCGTCGCTATGTCAGAAGAAAACTCTTACTGTTAAACCAATCAATACAGAAATTCCTATGAAACATTCTGCAACTCACCACATCGAAACCACAGGACCTCCAGTCTATACTAAGTCACGTCGACTAGCCCCAGATCGTCTCGCTGCCGCCAAAGTAGAATTCGACCACATTTATGAATTGGGAATAGTGCGACTGTCTTACTGACGTTGGTCTTCCACACTCTGCTCAACGCTAGACTCTCCTAAACTCTAGCTCTGCTCAACAAGATCTCATACAACTACTTAACTACACTGTTTTCACATCAATCGACTGCCTGAAACCTGCCTTTATCCTAACTTGTAATATCACAAGAAGTTCCAACAAGATCAGGATGATTGACAAACAAAACAATTTCTTTCGGGCGACCTCACTAGGGGGAGAGTATTTGTAGCAACTTTATCCATCTTTAAGGAATTAATATCTCTCAGCTAATCAAATTATCATGTTGAATAATTATTTCTTGTGAAACCATGTAAATAATAAGTAACTTTGCTATGAACTTTCAAGATATTATTCGATCAATTTCTTGTATAAAAAATATTCTAAATTGTTTTTCAATACATTCTTCTGGAATCTTCCCATCGTTTTAGTTCTTGTAAAAGCAACTTACAAGACCAAGAAATTTTAGAGAGTGTACTGGAAAAAACCTCGTACTAGACAAAACACAATTTTTGTCACCTGACAGTTATTCTAGTGTAAATATTACAAGGAGTAATAATTACAATACTGTTTTTAAGATAAATCTCTAATTTGAATGATGAATTATATTTATTTAAGCTGTTGTTAGGATAAAACATAAGACAGAATTGGTTTCAGATTTATTGGTAGAGTCTGTGCTAAAAAAATTTGATGTGAAAAGTTATAGACAACTAGGTACAGTTCATTTAATTTAATTGAAAAAAATATTACATTAATTTTAATTGAAGCAAAAAAATTCACACTTTTCTAAATGTGTTTCTCTTCAAAATTGGTATGTTAGTCACCATTAATTTGGCATTAAAGTTATCATAAACAAATAGAGCTATCGAAGTATTAAAGTCACCGCTTTACTTTCAGAGAAAATGATGTTGGTCTAATAGGAAACTGATAAGGTGAGTTTCTTACTAGACCAAACAAACTTGGAACGTAACTCTAGTCTACTGCGACGTTTTGCTCTATTGGAAATAAATAAAGAGGATATATTTTAGGAAATTAAATATTAATTTAGAAACATGTTACGTATGTCAATATTTTTGTTTATGTCAAATTAAATAATATCATTTATTTGAAACAAACAATTTGCTATTTGTTGCTAATGTTCTACGTTATGTTAATTTGTTTCGTTAATAGAAACTAGGAAAACACGATAGGTATATATTTCAATTTTCATTATACACTTACATATTTCCGGTAAAGTATTTTATATGAATACATAGGTTATTTTCCAATAATCCAAACGTTGCACAGATGTATATTAATTAGTAAAATTCACTGATATTATTCTACAGTCTTAGAAATAAAACAATTCGGGAAAGCCAAAGACTTAAAAATATAATAGTTATCCATTAAAAATTAAACTCTTCGATTATCAGTTAAAATAATAAATAGTTTATGAAATTGAATACAGATTTAAAAAAATCAGAATTTAAAGAGGCAGTTCAGTCAATTTTTGTTTTCATAATATTAATGTTGAACGATCACTTAGTAAGGATAAAACATTCTTGTAGAATTAAACGGTTGAAAAAAATATAATAAGCGATATATATCATATTATATATATTAGATTTAGTTTCAGCGTCCTCCTACAGATGGCGCCACCACTCTGTACTATTTGTTTACATTTTACAGCTGATAACATGTGAACAATTTTTCTATCAACAGTATTAACAGGTAATTTATGAAAAGATGGTTTTCTTTTCAAAACTAAATCTAATTGTCTCGAAGGACAGTTTTCAATTTCACAAATTCTTTTCACTATTTTCATAAGTTAATAACCGATTCAAGTCTGGGACTGGTTATCATTTTGTTTACGTACTACAATGATTAGTTACACAGTCCACAGATGGCGCCACTAATTTACAATATACTTTTTACATAAACATTTCTAAAATCAACGAATACTCTAATGTTACGTAAATAAATATACTAAATCGATTTAGGACCAATTTGGCGATAGTTTGATTTTGACTGAACTGCCCCTTTAAAATAAAAAACTGAATTATACTAATGAACTTATTGTATAATGTAGCATTTATTTGACTTTTATACCTCCCGTATAAATAATAGGAAAGTATAACACTTATATAATTTCAATTGATCTTGTGAAGAATAAGTTAGTCTATTATTTCAATTAATAATAAAAAACAGATAAATGTACCTAATGATATTTTAGGGTAAATTCCGAGTTATCAAAACAGTTCCACATTTTCGATCAAATTGGAAACAACTTATAATTTAATTCGGTATTTTAGTAATTAAATAAATTCATTTCTTTTACTCATTTACTCATTTAGTTATTTTTACTCATTCACTCATTTAGTTATTTTTACTCATTTAGTTATTTTCACTCATTTAGTTATTTTTACTCATTGAGTTATTTTACTCATTTAGTTATTTTTATTCATTTACTTACTCATTTAGTTAGTTTTACTCTTTTAGTTATTTATACTCATTTAGTTATTTTTACTCATTTACTCATTTAGTTATTTTTACTCATTTAGTTATCTTTACTCATTTAGTTATTTTTACTCATTTACCCATTTAGTTATATATACTCATTTACTCATTTAGTTATTTTTACTCATTTACTCATTTAGTTATTTTCACTCATTTACTCATTTAGTTATTTCTACTCATTTACTCATTTAGTTATTTTTACTCATTTACCCATTTAGTTATATTTACTCATTTACTCATTTAGTTATATTTACTCATTTACTCATTTAGTTATTTTTACTCATTTACTCATTAAGTCATTAATACTCAATTATTCATTTAGTTTTTTTAATGCATTATACTTAAGTTAGTATCCATATAGTTTACTAATTTCAATTATTATTTAAATAACTAGGCTGCAAAATGTTTAAACACGCCGAAACATTAGTTCGAACACGCTGCAATATGTCCAAAGACCCAAGCACATGTTCCAAGCACGCTGGTTGAAGCTGTCACTAGTTGTAAGAGTCAGTGAATTTCTTTGTCAAGAAGTCAAGTGAAGTAATGGGTTGGTATTTTGGTGAGTCCGTTTCCAAAGGTGATAGGATGGAATCATCAGCGGGGTGAGAGAAATAACCAATGGAGAAGCGACTAACTTCACTTCTTTTCTTTTTCTCATCATCTTTTATCACCACTCTGTGGGGCTGTGGATAGAAAAAGAATCACAAGATAACTATGGGGATGTAAGATTATATACCATGGGAGCTAAATTATCGTATTGATGGAACAGTGGAATAACAGTTTTAATTCAGAGATATCTTCATGTTGGTTCAATCCAAGTGGTGAGTCTTCTAAAAAGTTAGAAAGCTGGAGAGGTCTGGTTTAACATTTGTGAAGAATAAATGAGATTTATTGGAATTTACCTGCTCAAATTACTGTAATCCTATATATAATTAGGAATATTTCCAATAAAATAAACCCTCTAAAAATGCACTTTTAGATTAAAAAAATTACAGGAAGACAACTCACAACAATTGTGGAAACTTACCTGTCCTCTAATGAATCTATTGCTTTATTAATATAACTTTTGTGTGTATGAGAAAAGTTCATCTGAAATTAAAGTTATTTAAATTTCTCTACCTTATAGATTCACGTTTAGGCTTAGCATTAAAATCACCAACACAAGCGATATCGTTAGTCTCTCTCTGAGAGATTTGTTATCACCTGAGATAAGAGAATAGATAAGGAATTAAGGTGTTCATCATACACATCAACTCAGACCAAACTAAAGTCTGAACATCTAAAAGTAGTTATTATTTGCAGTACATGAGTACTTTCCAATGTTTAACCTTTTCATCCGTAATGTCAAGTACTTCCAGTGCCATCAGAATTAGAGCATTTAAATGGTAATACATGGACATACCACACCGCTGTGAGTATTCCATGCAGTTAGTATGCATTGTTCAACTCCATTTCCATGTGAGAGGTGTCATGTTGCAGGTAATTTATTCGTAACTTTCTAGTCGACAGAAATGAGTGCATTTCACTTAGTGGTGGAGAGGAGGAATTTCTCATCAGTCAAGATAAGAACAGTAACCAAACTCTCAGTGCATCTCCGTGTACAATCATATTGAAAAATATAAATCCTAATGCAAGGATGCCAACCTTTCAATATAATGAGATGCATTACAATAATTAATTAAGCAAAAAAAGAACATTTCAAAAGTATACTTTGGTCAAATAAACAGTACAGCTTTAAATGTTAACTCATAACTTGATGCTGAATTAACTCTACTTTCATTAGCCGTGAGTACCTGAAATTACCATTATCACAAGATCTACATATAACCACTAATCAATATTATTTTTCATTAAATAATAGACAGTGAAATAAAGGGAAATACTTCGATATTCATATCATTTAACTTATTATTACATGTTTAAATTACCCGATATTTACATTGAATTGCGCGGTGTTTTGAAGCGTTGTGTAGCTTGCTGATGACGTCAAATAATTTTATCGTCTGCAGATTATAACACCCTGTACGTGACTGTATCCTGGATAAAATGGCAGAAATGAAACCTCTGAACCTAGGAACATCCGAACTGTTTCTCCCTGTTGATCGTCAAATTGAGGCTGAAGGTAATTGTTTCATTTAATTTCTCGCTCAGTTACTGCATTTGTTATCTATCAACAAATTGTTGTAAGAGATAAGAGACTCTATCGCACTCTGATAACTAACTATGTCGGTACCGTACAGAAAGTACTATCTGCTGGTAAAGTCACCTCTGTCGATGTTGGTAAGAATGACACTTTGGATGCTCTAACTTATTGCTGTAACTAGTAACTCCTGATGTAAATAGCTACCAATACACTCCCCTCTCCCATTGGGCATATAAATGTTGCTCTGGTACTGCTTCGTGTACTGGAAATAATCGCTCTGAACCTAACAGAAAGTAACTGATAGGCGTACCTGAACTTTCTACCCGCAAATTTCCTCGTAACAAGATCCTCTTTTCCTTCATTGTTTAGATTCTTTATTTCAATGTTATCTTCAGTAAAAATATTACAAAAGATGGATCTTTGAAAGTAAATAAATCCTCACCAAAACTGTCGGTGAAGAACATTCTTACAATATCTATTTACAGTCAGTACAAATAATATTCCACTAGGGATGAACTCTCACGGTGAAGAACATTCATACAATATCTATTTACAGTCAATACAAATAATATTACACTAGGGATGAACTCTTGCGGTGAACAATTTTTACAGTCAATACAAATAATATTCCACTAGGGATGAACTCTTACGGTGAAGAACATTCATACAATATCTATTTACAGTCAATACAAATAATATTACACTAGGGATGAACTCTTGCGGTGAACAATGTTTACAGTCAATACAAATAATATTCCACTAGGGATGAACTCTAACGGTGAAGAACATTCATACAATATCTATTTACAGTCAGTACAAATAATATTCCACTAGGGATGAACTCTAACGGTGAAGAACATTCATACAATATCTATTTACAGTCAATATAAATAATAATCCACTAGAGATGAACTCTAACGGTGAAGAACATTCTTACAATATCTATTTACAGTCAATACAAATAATATTCCACTAGGGATGAACTCTCACGGTGAAGAACATTCATACAATATCTATTTACAGTCAGTACAAATAATATTCCACTAGGGAATATCTGGTACATTGGTCATTCCTATCTGGTACATTGGTCATCTCTATCTGGTACATTGGTCATTCCTATCTGGTACATTGGTCATCTCTATCTGGTACATTGGTCAATCCTATCTGGTACATTGGTCATCCCTATCTGGTACATTGGTCATTCCTATCTGGTACACTGGTCATCTCTATCTGTTACATTGGTCATTCCTATCTGGTACATTGGTCATCTCTATCTGGTACATTGGTCAATCCTATCTGGTACATTGGTCATCCCTATCTCGTACATTGGTCATTCCCATCTGGTACATTGGTCATTCCTATCTGGTACATTGGTCATTCCTATCTGGTACATTGGTCATCTCTATCTGGTACATTGGTCATTCCTATTTGGTACATTGGTCATTCCTATCTGGTACATTGGTCATTCCTATCTGGTACATTGGTCATTCCTATCTGGTACATTGGTCATTCCTATCTGGTACATTGGTCATTCCTATCTGGTACACTGGTCATTCCTATCTGGTACATTGGTCATTCCTATCTGGTACATTGGTCATTCCTATCTGGTACATTGGTCATTCCTATCTGGTACATTGGTCATTCCTATCTGGTACACTGGTCATTCCTATCTGGTACATTGGTCATTCCTATCTGGTACACTGGTCATTCCTATCTGGTACATTGGTCATCTCTATCTGGTACATTGGTCATTCCTATCTGGTACACTGGTCATTCCTATCTGGTACATTGGTCATTCCTATCTGTTACACTGGTCATTCCTATCTGGTACATTGGTCATTCCTATCTGGTACATTGGTCATTCCTATCTGGTACATTGGTCATTCCTATCTGGTACATTGGTCATTCCTATCTGGTACACTGGTCATTCCTATCTGGTACATTGGTCATTCCTATCTGGTACACTGGTCATTCCTATCTGGTACATTGGTCATCTCTATCTGGTACATTGGTCATTCCTATCTGGTACATTGGTCATTCCTATTTGGTACATTGGTCATTCCTATCTGGTACATTGGTCATTCCTATCTGGTACATTGGTCATCTCTATCTGGTACATTGGTCATTCCTATCTGGTACATTGGTCATCCCTATCTGGTACATTGGTCATTCCTATCTGGTACACTGGTCATCTCTATCTGTTACATTGGTCATTCCTATCTGGTACATTGGTCATTCCTATCTGGTACATTGGTCAATCCTATCTGGTACATTGGTCATTCCTATCTGGTACATTGGTCATTCCTATCTGGTACATTGGTCATCTCTATCTGGTACATTGGTCATTCCTATCTGGTACATTGGTCATTCCTATCTGGTACATTGGTCATTCCTATCTGGTACATTGGTCATTCCTATCTGGTACATTGGTCATCAATGTGGGGTGGTCATATGACCGACTGATGTCCAATGTGAGTATAATATCGTTACTTTAATACTCTAAGTGTTAAATATGAAAACATTCGATGCTTAACATTCATCTACAACTACCAAAGATTAGAGAGAGTAAAGATCATCAAACTCTACCAGAGATCTCAATGAGATGAAGAACAAAATCAGTCAAACATTTGCAGGAGTGACCTTGTAAATGTTGAATAACAAAATTGTTTCAATGCAGACCTGTCTATCCTTAGTCATCTAAATCAATGGCCACCGAAATGAAATGTGGGATATATTATGTGAAATATTAACCAATTCATTATCCTCAATTAAAAATATATTTGAAATTGTAGCGGTTTCTGGCAATTTAGTTTAAATAGGCCTGTTATCCCTTCAATTATTAATTTAACGCCTTATTTACTCCGTTCACAAAAATAAGCCTGGCCGCTAGTTAATTCATATATTTAGTATGAACAGTTATTTTTCCGTTTGAAATAATTAATCACATTGAAAATTATACTGTCTTTTCAATTTTAAATTAAACATATCGTTATTTGGTTAAATAGAATATATAATAAAATATAGATTTTATTTTGAATCTGCAACTGTTCTATTTTTTCTCCTAATTTTGATCTGTAAAATGTATTTCTAGGACAGTTACTACATTGTTAGAAGTAACTGTTGTCTTCACTATTACTGTATACCGTAATCTAATTAATACACCTGTTACATGAAAAGAGTACTGGCCGTAGACACGCATGACATCGGCAACGTTATGTATTTGCGTTACCAATAAGTCGTTTATACGTGTTTATACTGTTCAGGGTCGGTGGACATCCGAGAGGAGGGCCAACGTCGGGCCTTTGCTGGCCCAATTCACCGAAACTAGCATAACAGCGTTGGCACAGAGTTTCGTTCTGAATTGGGTCAACGTTGGCCCAACATTGTAATGTTTGCTGGGTTAGAACTACCAACCAAATAATCAAAGTTACTCCAAGAATATATTTTACAACAGGAGAAATAAAATAGAGAAAAGTCCCTAACTTATTCGATTGTTGTAAGTCTGAGACAAAATAAGAGCGGGGTATGCCTGTATATCAACAGTTTTTATTTTGTAATTTTATATATACCTCATTTCGAGAGAATCAATTAAAAGAGCATCCTCTTAATTCTCAGTTAAAATACAAGAAGCTGCCTAACATTTTAATTTCAATAAACTTTGAAAATTAATTCACGCCATCTTTGATCAAGAAAATATTAAAAGGTACCGAAAATTGTGTGCTCATTTAAATATTATAATTACCTCAATTGAACACGCGGAATGTATCTTCAACTCTAGACTAAAATTATGTAGAAATGTTTTATATTTTCATAGCTAAGGTTATACATGTATTATATAACATATCACAGTTAGAAGAAAAGAAATTGATCTAAGTATTCACTTCGTAATTAATTATATAAGAAATCTTCTCACTCAATAGTCACTGTCCGACCTTCTATCAGATTCAATACAAGAACAAGCAAGAGGTACGAACTTTATCACGTGTTACTGTGTTGTTAATGACAATTAGGTATTATTTATTGGTATGCCTTTAGGTTCCTTATGCTGCTAAGATAATAGACAGTATACCGTATAGGTAGCCATTTATGATATGGTTATCAGCTTAGAAGTACCTTATTCTTTTTCTTTGCTTGGTAAGGTTAGAAAGTCGGAATAGAGACACTGAGGCAGTCTTTCAGCACCATTTATTCGACCAAATCGCACAGTTGAAGGAAGTGTTAAGAATAATGTATTATGAATGAAAACTGTATTTCTATCAGTTAAATTTCATTGCAACACAAAGAAATTATGAATAATCCACAGAATACCAAATATAACAAATTGTTAGCCTTTTCTGCTCACAAAATAATAATACAAACATCACTGAAATAATTCTTCATTCGACTTAAAAACAAACATAAATATAATTATTATTTCATATCTGATGTCATTTTGATGTAAAAAGATGTCATCTGTATATAGCAGACAAAATTCGATATTATTCCTATTAGCATAACTCTTAAGAATCTGCTTTGGCTTCTGACATACGAATTAAACTGCATGAAATGACTCCCGCAACAAACGTTAGAGATGCAAGATTATGTTAGTAGTTAATTAAACTGGTAATAGTAATTAAACTGGTAATAGTGATTAAACTGGTAATAGTGATTAAACTGGTAATAGTGATTAAACTGGTAATAGTGATTAAACTGGTAATAGTGATTAAACTGGTAATAGTGATTAAACTGGTAATGTTAATTAAACTGGTAATAGTGATTAAACTTGCAATAGTGATTAAACTGGTAATAGTGATTAAACTGGTAATAGTGATTAAACTTGCAATAGTGATTAAACTGGTAATAGTGATTAAACTGGTAATAGTGATTAAACTGGCAATAGTGATTAAACTGGTAATAGTGATTAAACTGATATTAGTGATTAAACTGGTAATAGTGATTAAACTGGCAATAGTGATTAAACTGGTAATAGTGATTAAACTGGTAATAGTGATTAAACTGGTAATAGTGATTAAACTGGTAATAGTGATTAAACTGGTAATGTTAATTAAACTGGTAATAGTGATTAAACTTGCAATAGTGATTAAACTGGTAATAGTGATTAAACTCGTAATAGTGATTAAACTTGCAATAGTGATTAAACTGGTAATAGTGATTAAACTGGTAATAGTGATTAAACTGGCAATAGTGATTAAACTGGTAATAGTGATTAAACTGATATTAGTGATTAAACTGGCAATAGTGATTAAACTGGTAATAGTGATTAAACTGGTAATAGTGATTAAACTGATATTAGTGATTAAACTGGTAATAGTGATTAAACTTGCAATAGTGATTAAACTGGTAATAGTGATTAAACTGGTAATAGTGATTAAACTGGTAATAGTGATTAAACTGGTATTAGTGATTAAACTTGCAATAGTGATTAAACTGGTAATAGTGATTAAACTGGTAATAGTGATTAAACTTGCAATAGTGATTAAACTGGTAATAGTGATTAAACTGGTAATAGTGATTAAACTGGCAATAGTGATTAAACTGGTAATAGTGATTAAACTGATATTAGTGATTAAACTGGCAATAGTGATTAAACTGGTAATAGTGATTAAACTGGTAATAGTGATTAAACTGATATTAGTGATTAAACTGGTAATAGTGATTAAACTTGCAATAGTGATTAAACTGGTAATAGTGATTAAACTTGCAATAGTGATTAAACTGGCAATAGTGATTAAACTGGTAATAGTGATTAAACTGGTAATAGTGATTAAACTGATATTAGTGATTAAACTGGCAATAGTGATTAAACTGGTAATAGTGATTAAACTGATATTAGTGATTAAACTGGTAATAGTGATTAAACTTGCAATAGTGATTAAACTGGTAATAGTGATTAAACTTGCAATAGTGATTAAACTGGCAATAGTGATTAAACTGGTAATAGTGATTAAACTTGCAATAGTGATTAAACTGGTAATAGTGATTAAACTTGCAATAGTGATTAAACTGGCAATAGTGATTAAACTGGCAATAGTGATTAAACTGGCAATAGTGATTAAACTGGTAATAGTGATTAAACTTGCAATAGTGATTAAACTGGCAATAGTGATTAAACTTGCAATAGTGATTAAACTGGCAATAGTGATTAAACTGGCAATAGTGATTAAACTGGCAATAGTGATTAAACTGGTAATAGTGATTAAACTTGCAATAGTGATTAAACTGGCAATAGTGATTAAACTGGCAATAGTGATTAAACTGGCAATAGTGATTAAACTGGTAATAGTGATTAAACTGGTATTAGTGATTAAACTTGCAATAGTGATTAAACTGGTAATAGTGATTAAACTGGTAATAGTGATTAAACTTGCAATAGTCATTAAACTGGCAATAGTGATTAAACTGGTAATAGTGATTAAACTGGCAATAGTGATTAAACTGGCAATAGTGATTAAACTTGCAATAGTGATTAAACTTTCAATAACACGCAAAGTATCCCTTGAAAATACAATATTAATATTATATTTGAAAGATGAATTCATTGAGATACAATAAAGCTTTATTCATTTTCTACCGAATAACATTTTATTTCACAGTTACTAGATTCTGTCTCACTTTGTTATCTTTTATTTCTGCCATTGCAAGGTAAAGATAAGCGTCTTATCGCATAACTAAATCCTTATCTCTTCTCATAGACACCAACAGTGAGCTCCAAAGTCATACCTCTGTAGAGTGATGTGAAGTGAGAAGTGAATTAAGTGATGTAGAAGTGCTGGTGAGTGATTTACAATGTTTCTAACTAATTCTACCATCCAAATAACTACAGACAAGTCCATTGCAGTTTTACACGATACTTTCTAATACTTTCTCTGTTAGCAATAATCAGCCATATTCAAATAAACTCATTGCAGGCAGGAGAAAACCAAAGATAGTACACGTATACAATTAGATGCGCTACTCTAGCAAATTTCTGTTACGAAATTGTTTCGTGCTGCCATCTGGGTTTCATAGCGGTAAATAGAATTGAAAAGGAAAAGGTAAATAGGATGGAAATGTGTAACGAAAATGGAGGAATGTTGTGTGCGTGACGTCATAACATAAACACTCTATAATCATATTTTGGACAATTGAAGAACGTAAGATCATGAAAAAAATGTTTATTAATTGATATAATAAAAAAACAGTTACAACATGTATTCATTTATTCAAATTAATGGATTTATTTAATCTACTAAACACCTAATTTTATCTCTAAATATGAGATCCCCATCGATGGGGATATCAATCCCCAGTGAAATTGAAGAACACTTCCCAGTGAGAAAATTATGGTGAATTGTAGAAGATTAAAAAGGGTGCTTTTTCTCTCTGGGAGATCTATATGATGATTCCAGGACAATAACCCCCGTGCAAAAAAGCCCTTGGTTAAAAAAAAAAACGTGCAAAATACCCCCCGGACAAAAAAAGTGCAATAAACCCCCGGACAAATACCCCCAAGACAAAATCCCTCAAAGAAAAAACCCCGGTGCAAAAAAACCCCAGTCTATATAAATAGAATAATTCATGTATTCTTATTAATATTTTTAACATTATTCAATGCGAACCAATAATTATTACATTTTCTTCGAAAATAAGACAAATTCATTACAAAATAATGTATACCTTTTTTATAATAAAATAGTAAAGTAAAAAGAAAAATCCCCCAACCGGACCGCTAACCTTGCCTTAGGTGAGCTATATATCTCTATATTTATAACATATAGTAGTTTTATTTATAAAAAATTAATGAAATTTTTTTAATTTTTTACTTGTTGCACAGGGGTATTCGGTCCGGGGGTATTTTGCACGTTTTCTTTTTAACTGCGGGGTTTTTTCGCACTGTTTTTGTCCTGTCACCCTCTATGGTACACTGTATGAGAGTACATGTTGAAAGATGAGAGAAACTGGGGGGGGGGGTGGAGATAAGGAACCTAAGTTGTAATACGACTTTGTGATCGATGTACCTGTGAAATAGAGTAATTAAATGTGGTGTAAGATTAAATCAAAGACGACAGTAAATTGTTGATTGAATAAAATATATCCCTTAGTGACTAAAAGGAAATATGTATTTCCCATCAATGAAGTGTCACACCGTACACATCAATGTACTATCTAACTATACAGTCTGATAAGATATTATGTTCTTTCACTGATAGTACAGGTAGTATGACAACCTCCCCTTTCCTCTGTTTTTGAGGTAACAAAACTGCATGCATATGTATATATAATACATAATTTGAGTTCTTTTTAGTAATCATCGGTTTTCTGAATTTCATTGACCCTCTTTCTAAGATTTAACTTCATCGTTCACTACAATTATTCTGTGTCTATTGTGAGGATATGACAGTGTTGGTTTACAACTGACAACCTCCTTATCAGTCTCCTTATCTCTGCACTTTTACTGCATTCAGTGACTTTTAAATAGAAGACAGCAAAGAATGTTGAAATAATGTTGCACCAACATTCATAGGTTGACATTTCAATGTTGGGGGTAGACTGTACTGCTTTATGCCCGAGTGTTTTCGTTAAATGTATAAACATCTACAGGAGTTAACTGTCTCCTGCTTCAACCAAATGAGAACTGATAAAAGTCAATTATCTATTAATATTGTTAATTCTCCTTCGCTTCCTACCAGCATTCTCTTCAAATGGGAAGTAGAAAAGATATTTAATCATCATTTAAATGCAGAATAACACTTTAGAATCTCTTTTAAATAGCTGGAAATATACGTAGCTACAGGCTATAGCTTATCTTAGGCCCATACTATACTGGCGGTGCCACCGCCACGGTGCTACTGCCCTGTTTACGCATCTTCAATTAATCACGTTCAAATCGCAAAGAAGTAATATTTAAATTAATGAAAAAGCAAAGTTGCAAAGTATACTGGCGGTGCACCGCCTTGGCAGTCTGCTTTGCTACCACTGCCGCAGTAGCACCGCTTGCAAAGTATACTGGGCAGTTTCACCGCGGCAGTCAAAGTATAAGCACATACACAGACCTTTTTGAAGTAGAAGATATCCCAATACAGCTAATATTTAAAAGAATATGTATAGCTATATCTTTTTTCTATATAATTCTTAACATAAATTTTCATTTACATATTTTCCAATATACATATATATTTATTTGCATAAATTTTTATTTAGATACATATTTTTTGTATAGCTTCATTTATTTTTCTTTACATAACTTTTTAAATTTTATATATGTATTTTCTTTTACTATTGATTCCACATTAATTTTGAATCAAAATTCAATTTCTATTGAAACTCCGTTATTTATAACGGGGAAAGTACACTGGTTTCAAAAATCTAGCGACTGTTGGTACGTTAAAGGTCTCCTCCACTCTATTTTTTATTATTTCTCTATTCATTAGAACTAAGTTTACTAATTATAAAACTGCAAACCATTTCAAATTTGGTGCTATAGTTTTATTATAATATGTAATTTGAGATTTGTTTCCGTTCTCTCTACTACCCCTCTGAATTTCAAGCAAAGAAAAAGCCCAATGTGCTATAGGCTAACACGATCAGACAAATTCAAAACAATAACAAAGCTGATTCAAGTACCGAATTAAGTATTTCTTACTAATAGTTTTCATATATCATAACATTTTTCCTATCTAGAGAACTGTTCATTTTAAAACACTGCATTTGAATAGGTATGTACTATGTATATACGAACGAACATACCTACTCAGTTAGGGGGCCTTTATCTTCTTATAATTCTCAGAATGAAAAAAAGCGAAATGTGAATATTTCTTATATAATTAATTGTGAACAGAATAATTGATCGATTTCAATTCTGCTTACTGTTATAATTATGTTATATAACCTTAGTTTTACATATTTAAAGCAATTCCAGATTTTTTAAATTTAGAGTGAAGAGGACCTTTAAATAACGTGGTATCAATCATTCTTGATGCATCTCGCTATTGCATTATTTCGGATGTTATTATTAGGTATATTTTAAGGTATTCCTAATGCAAAAATTAAATTTTTGTGATGGTAAATATTCGTATTCCTTCATTGTTTTAATATATTCATATGTAATATCATATAATTCATTTATCTATAAATTTTCGGCGCGAGATAGACCTGGGCTGAAGCACTTGTAAAACGAAGCTACTATAAGTAAGTTATCTATAAATTGAACATGTTCGCGTATTTTGTTGATCACAGTTCACGCCAAACACCAAACGTTCCGCTGCTCTAAAAGTTAGCTTCTATGAAAGCTTAAAGTTGGCTTATTATAAAAAAAGAAAATATTGCTCTATAAATGAGCTCTTACAATAATTAAAATAATCGTTAATCTTATAGAGCTGTGTGCAATGTGCATGCTTCAGATTTTTTTCAGCCAATATGTACCTACAGCTTAATAGTGTTGTAAATTTATTATTTTTAGAATAACAGCAAAATTCTTGCGACAGATAACTAAAACTCAAATAGGTACCTATAGGTTGATATATGACCAATAACAAATTTAAAAGAATCATTCAATTGCATTGCCTATATCCCTAACATTTATTTAATAATCTGTAATGCCAATTGGTGTTTAAAATACTGTATAGACTGCAAAATACACTGCAAAACTTTCACACCCCAATACACTTTGCATGCGGTGAGAACGCGGCAGTAACGCCGCGTTCTCACCGCCTAGTATACTTTGGATTTTAAGAAGCAGTAGCACCGCGGCGGTGTCACCGCCAGTATAGTATGGGCCTTATGGTTTTACTTTCTCAAAAGTTTTCATCAAATATCCATGAAATATAAGACCAATAGGAAACGGACTTTTGCCCGCCCGGACTTTTCCCCGGCGGACTTTTCCCCGCCGGTCTATTCCCCGCCGGACAATTCCCCGCCTATTTTTTTAAATTTAAACTCTGGAAGTCATTTTAATATTTAGATTTTTTAATTAGTTTTTGAAAAAAATCATTTTGACCAATAAAATCTATTGCCGTGAAATTCGGAATCAAAGTCTGCCATCGCAACTAACCGATTTTTTTTTTAAACATTGTTGCATGGAAATTAGTCACTAAACAACTCTTTGAAGCGAACCCGTTTTGTTATTACTCTTTCGATAATTAGTTTTCATTGGAGATTTTTAGAGAAAATGTACAACTTTATATCTAAATCGTCCTCAAATCTGACTACTTGAAAAGTCTTAAAATAAAATATTGGCGTCTATAAAAAGACGCCAATATTAAGTGTAGTAAAAAATATATAGTAGGGTTATTAATTCTGTAATATATTAATTGTCCATCAAATAAACTACAATTAGATTTATTAGTGTTCTGGATAAGTATGTATTTGAACGAAAAGTAAATAGATGACCATTTGTTATAATAGCTGGCAAAGAAAATATGAAATTAGCGATATAAATAACTTTAGAACTGAAATAAACTGAATTAATCGTAGCTTCTTAGACTAAATTGCGACATTTTGCAATCTCTTAGAATTGCCATAATGTTTGAACTATGTAGCATATATTTATAAAATATAAACGAACGATATGGACACATACAAAAATCAAAGCTAAAAATAAGACTGTAATTTTGTGTGAGACTGTTAATAAAAAGTGTCTTCTATTGATAAATGGTTTGTTTCATCAAAATTATAATTTTACAGCCCAAAATACTACTATTTTGTTCGGCGGGGAAAAGTCTCGGCGGGAAAATTCCGGAGGGGAATATTTCTGGTGGGGAAAAGTCTATGCGGGAATAGTCCTGGCGGTGAATAGTCCTGGCGGGGAAAAGTCCGACAGGGAAAAGTCCTAGTGCCAAGACAAACATTTCGTAGGGAATGTAGTTCTGATAAGTTATCATCACTGTGACTTACTTTGTTCCTTCCGACGCTCGAGAACGAATCCCGGCATTATAGATATCTCAGTGACGATGTTATGTTCCAATTGATTTGCTAATTTGTCTTGTCATTTCTTACCCCATAAGCGTCTATAAAATAAACAACGTTTGAACTCTTCTTTATCACAGAAATGAGTACCTAATTAAACATTTATCAGACCTTATTGTTTGACTATTTTCCCAGGATCTTAATTCACACGTCATTGAAGTGAACAAAATTGAATTTTTGTATACGATAAGTAAAGATTTAGGAAAGATTTCTCTCCAATTTTTTGTAAAATAGTGTTCATTCATTCTTTTAAAGTACACATAGCTCCATAAGGTGGAATATTAATCCTCTGCAACAGATTTGGCAAACTGTGAAACTGTTTTCCTTGTTCGAGTCATTCGGTTTTCACTCCAAAAGTAACGCGTTCATTTCTTAACCCAAATGACTACATATTGACTATGTGGAGCAAGAGTTACCAGTCTGAGATTTATTTAGTTTACTCCTGAATCTAGTAATGTGACACTCTGGTCTAAATGACAAAATGGTCTTAGCATGTATAAGGATGAGTATAGTCTTCCTAGTGCTTGGCTAGTTTGTCACCACTAGTTATGCTGTGTACGAACACTCTATCAATAAATTTATCCAATTTATTGTAGAACAGGTGGAAGATGGTAATAAATAAGTCGATTTTTTCTGCACTGTTGATATCCCCTACTGTGATGACACTAGCCACAATTGTGCTGAAGAAGGACTTCACTTTTCTGATGCTGATTCACTCTGGGCTAATGATGAACTGAATCTGTAAATATTGTGTATCCTATGAATGATAATAATTTTTTTGATGCTTATGACGTTGATACAAATCATTTCAGTGAGCTATATCCTGATTATCAGGGATCTAGTAATATTAGCTCTAAATATTATTCGATTGGGAAGTTTAATCAGGAAATTGTATCGGCGTCAGGTTGCCTTTCGATCATCCACTGCAATATTCGATCACTGAGAGCAAATGGTGAATACTTTAGTGACGAGATCAGTCAACTGAAGTTTAATTTTGATATTTTGTGTTTCACTGAAAGTTGGCTTAATGATGAAAATAAAGATTTAGTTTTCTTTAATAATTATAGAGCCATAAATTGTTTAAGACTAATAGGTGCTAGGGGAGGTGGAGTGTCTCTGTATAATAGATCGCAACTAAATGTCACACAATTAAATCATAAGACACTATTGTGCAGTGAAATTGAATGCATATTTGCAGAAATCGCTATAAATAGTAAGACAAAAATACTTGTTGGTGTTATATATCGACCTCCTTCTTCTTGTAAAAATACCTTTATAATTAAGTTAGCTGAATTGTTGTCGAACTTGAATATGGATGGTTATGTGAATGTTGCTATCTGTGGTGATTTTAATTTCAATTTATTAGAATGTGAAACTTGCATAGATGTCGCTAATTTTTTGGATATGATGCATTCATTTTCATTATTGCCACTCATTACCAAGCCAACTCGCATAACTGAGAATACTTGTTCACTTATTGATAATATTTTTCTATCTAACCCAATTAATTATACTGCAGGCACTTTAAACATTGACATATCTGACCATTACCCTATTTTTGTGTTATTGCGTATTATTTTAGTATCTATTGGAAGCCAGAAACCTTATTTAAAAAAGTATATACCGTTAAGTGCTCTTGCATTAAATTCCTATTTATCTGAAATGCAGTTAATTATAAATGAGGTGTATTTGTATCAGGATGATAGTGCTGAATTAGCCTTTGAGAGACTGCATATTATTTTATTGAACTTATACAATAAGCATTTCCCAATAAGAAGTAGGACATTTTCTTATAAAGATTCTTTTAAACCTTGGATAACACCTGAGACTAAGAGCGCAATGAGGAGGAGACGCAGTTATTTCTTACTATATCGAACACATAGATGTCCCGAGGTTTTCTATAAGCGATTTAGGAATCATGTTAATAAATTGATTTTGAATTCTAAAAAAAATTACTATCTACGTAAATTCAATGACTGCTGTAACGATATGAAAAAGACTTGGAAATGTACAAATAACATTCTTAGATCTGCTCGTGATGGTTATAGAACAATTAAAGAAGTTTTTATAAACGGGCTACATTACACCAGTCATGAGACTATTGCACAGGCTTTCAATGATTTTTTTGTGAACATAGGTGAAAGCAGTAGTTCGTCTCTTCCTCATTCGAATGTTGACTGTAGTGTGTTTTTGCGCGGTCAATACGCCAATTTGTTTTACTTTGATACAGTTACACCGAGTGAAATTGGAAGAATTGTGAGTTCTTTAAAAAATGTGAATTCTAATGTCAATAATCTATCAGTTCAAGTTTTGAAACAGTCTTCATCTGTAATATCCCCTGTAATTTCTGAATTGATTGACAGATGTTTATCCCTAGGTATATTCCCAGACTGTTTAAAAATAACCCATGTAATTCCTATTTATAAGGGTGGTGAAAAGACCTCAGTTGGTAATTTTAATTATTAAAGCAGTGTTTGCCAAAGTATATAGCTATATTTCTAGATATAATGTACTATCAAATGTCAATTAGGCTTCAGACCAGGAAAATCTACTTCTAGTGCTTTAGTTAACATAACGAATTACTTATATGAACATTTAGACAAAGGCAACTATGTTTTCTCCCTATTCTTAGATTTTCGTAAGGCTTTTGACTGTGTTCCTCACGATACACTATTGAAGAAGATGTATAATTATGGTATAAGGGGCATTTGAACTTATTCAAATTTGTATTATTCGTTGATGATTGCACCATGTGTCACTTATTCCCACGTGATCAAGTTAATTTAGTACATGAAGTTATCAATGAGAGTTTAGTGGGTCTTGACCAATGGCTGCGTTCAAATGAGATGGCATTGAATATTGATAAAACCCACTATATGGTGTTCTCCTATAGAAAGGATATTAGGCTGCGTGAGGTAAAGATTGGCAAAGACACAGTTTTAGTAACCGACAAAGTCAAATTTATTGGATTCTACCTGGATAGTCATCTTACTTTTTCTAGTCACATAGGCGTAATTGCATCAAAAATTTCAAAAACTGTAGGAATTTTATACAAATTGAATCAATTTCTGGATTCGTCATTTTTGGTAAAAATTTACAATGCTTTCATTTTCCCGCATTTGATTTATGGTATTGAGGTCTATCAGGGAGCATCTTTATCAGATTTAAGTAGACTTGTTGTGCTGCAAAAACGGGCTGTACAGGTAATTAATAATTTGGGCTTCAATGATCACACCTTTTATTACTTTAAATCATTTAAAATCCTGAAACTGGTGGATGTTGCACTATATCGAACTTTGACTTATGCTTTTAAATCCTTGTTTTTGAATTATGATCCTGTTATGGTGACATATATGATTAGACATGATAGTTATCATTACTATAATACTAGAAATGCTGATAAATTCATTATCCCTTTCTATAGGAAATCTACATCTCAAAGATCCTTGTTGTACTCTTGTATAAAGGCATGGAATAATCTACCTCTGGCTTTATATAATATTAGTAGCTTGTCAACTTTTAAAATGAAGTTTAAAGATTATGCTATTGGATTGTATTAGTGATAATTCATCTTTATTCTTTTTTAGCTGAGATTAATAGTTTTCATTTATTGATTGGTTCATACTTTAATTCTGTTATTGGTATTTATTTACATATGCAGATTACCTCACTTCAGAGCATTTTTTCTGGCTAGCGGACTCATCGTGTATCTTTAAAAAGATACTGATATGAGCCGTGTTTTTTTCTTTACACTTTCAACTCGCCGATCTCTATAACTAAGTCTGTATAGATTTCGGGTTGGGTGGTATAGTGTTTTAATTATTCATGTACAGGTTACCTTGGAATCCATTTCGGTTTATTGTAGGTTCAACTTGATACATTGTAAAAAAAATTTCATTGTACTAGTCCTTTTTTTTGCATAATTGAAATGTATTTTGATTTTGTTAACCTTTGTATCAGTTGAATGAATAAATAAATAAATAGATAAAAACCAAATGTTTGTTATTCATTCACTAATTTGTTATTTTCTCTTTCACTAGATTGAACTCCTGTCCAATTGACAAGAAAAATGTCTTCAGTAAATAATCTGACTTCACTTGGAATCAAAGAAGAAGACTTGAATCTACTAAGAAATGACCGCATCAAGTTCGATTGCGGACCTCTGGTCTATCGGATAATAATTGATTGGGGATTTGCCTTACCTGTGGGTAAGAGAATAATAGATCATATCACTGATTTGGATATTGCAGCCAAAATTAAACTGAAGTGCAATGTTGACCTCAAAAAATGGCTGAAGAAAAATGAATCCAAACTCAAAAAAGATTCTTTCTCTGACTTTGACATAACAGCACTGCATGAATTTCTCCCAATTCTCTGCTATGATCATATTGCCCAAACAGGAGGCCAACAGTATAATGAACAACTGAAACATCCTAACTCTGTGGAGAGTCTGATCAAAAAAATAAAATTCTTTAGAAATGACATCAGTCATGAATATGCAGAAGCTGTTAAAGACTCTCACATTGATAAAACAAGAGACTCCATGAAAGAATGTATCAGAGCTGCTGGCAAACTCTACGGCAAAGATCAGACTGAAATTGACAGAAAGGTGGAAGATTTGGATGATGAGTTTGACAAAATTCTTCTTGACACAACTCACTTCTATGAAAACAGAGTGAAGTACATTGCTCAGAAAATCTCATCTGAAGTCCCATCAAACATGTTAGAGAGATATTCACCTCATTTCTCTGTTCCTCTGCCGGGTAGTTCTAAAAAGATAGACACATCTGATATCTTCCAGTGCTCTAACTTGTCTGTCACTACTGAAGACAAAGCAGATAAAACTAAAGATGTGAAAACGGTATTTCCCTGTACACAAATATATAAGCACAAACATGAAAAGTTTGTTGTTGTAAATGGAGGTCCAGGTTCAGGGAAAACAACTCTGTTGCGTAACATGTGTCAAAATATTCTAGAGACATCAGTTCATGGCAGTACGTCGCGATATGAAAAAAATGAGCAGTTCAAAATCCCTGTATACATCGAGTGCAGAACTGAGCAACAGACAGATCTAGCCAAATTTCTTAGGGAATGTCTCAAAGACTTCTTTTCCCCTGAAGATGACATCTATGAAGCCTTCAAAATTGTGAAAGGATTAGTATTCCTCATAGACGGCTACGACGAAATTAATATCAAATGTAGGAAGCTAGTAGATAGCATAATCCCATTCTGCAGAGATTACAACGCTAGTTGCATTGTCTCTTCCCGCGTTGACGCAGGGAATAATTTCGTCTGTGAGTTGCAAAGAATGGATTTGAACTACACAAAAATGTTCATTGAATCCTTCATTGAACTTAGAGACAAAGTGAACTTCCTGAAGAGTTATGCTGGTAAGATGGATGGTTCTATTGACACAGACAAGCTGGTGAATAGCTTTGAAAATCTAACTGAAGCTGCTAAAGAAGTTTTCTACTCTCCTATACTTTTGGCGTTATTCATCTCCCTGTTTGTGAAAGACCCAAAGTCAGTGACTAAGATGAAGAATGAACATAGCGCTTACGAAGAAGTTCGAAATAATTTCCTACATGAAATGACTTTAAAGTTAAGAGATGCTCCTAACCCAAAAGGAAAAGCTGAAAAAGTTGCTTATGTGCTGGGTAAATTTTGTCTTAAGCTTTTTAAGTCAAAGAAATACTTCATGGAAAGAGAATATTTCTCCAAGATGGTCGCTGAATGCGAGAAAATAAAGGGAATGCCTGATGACACAGACATTCCAGGTCTGCTCTCTTGCATCTTGACGCCAGAACACTCGTTCAAGTACAACCAAGATACATCATATCAATTCATGCACAGCACTATACAGGAGTTCTTTGCAGTCAAATACGTAAGTGAGAACATCGAAGAGCTGCAAGATGACAGGAGTTCACAGAGTCAATCTGAGAAAAGACAACTACCACAGCTTCTTCAGATCCTGGAACTTGATGAGTCACAGTTTGACATAGAAGAGGAGATGGAGAGGTGAGTTAATGTTATACAAAATTGACCTAACTTTATTCATTAATTAAATTTTATATTTACTATATACTTGCAATTAATCCCTAAATCATATATGTAACACGACCTTTGATAGCAATGTGAGGTATGACAATATTCCTTTTTTCTCACATTTGCTGTCAGAGGTTTATCACTAATGTGTTCAGAAGTAAAATTCACAGGTTCAAAATCACCTGATAAGGGAGTCCCAATTTAGCAGCAGTAACGTCAACACACCAGGAATTAATTTTCCAATCCTGCTATAAGTCCAGCTGCAACTCTATATAGGATAACTGGCTATGATAAGATGACTTTCATTGCAATTTATTGTTCATTCTTATTAATAAGTTTATTGAGATAGGAGTGTGACGTCTGCTTCACACAAACAAATTTGATGAACTTTGTATAGAAAATTACTAATATTTTAAATGATTTTCTTCTACGGAGTTCATTAATTTCTTATTGAGTAATAAAGATTTTTTTAAATCTCTTGAGTTATAAATTTGTTCTCTCGTAAATCATTTATTCTTATTCGCTGTGGATTAAAAAATAGACAGATAAATAGATAAGATTATATTCAGTGTAGCCGTCCACCCTCCAAGCCAAGTTTCGCCAAGGTAGGTTCACCCTGAAGCAGACTTGTAGGAACTCCGCCACTACCGCTACCACCAGCTTTCTCCACTGATAAATAACCAGAGAAAATGTTAGAGAAATAAATGCCTAATAAGAAAAAAACTTGGTACACTCCTGTCCACGTGGGAAAGAAACAAATGTACAAAATAGTCATAGATCAGTCATTAATTCATAAAGTATTCAGTATTCATAGAGTATTTATTATTCATAAAGTATTTAGTATTCATAGAGTATTTAGTATTCATAAAGTATTTAGTATTCATAAAGTATTTAATATTCATAAAGTATTTAGTACTCATAAAGTATTTAGTACTCATGAAGTATTTAGTATTCATAAAGTATTTAGTATTCGTTAAGTATTTAGTATTCGTAAAGTATTTAGTATTCATAGAGTATTTAGTATTCATAAAGTATTTAGTATTCATAAAGTATTTAGTATTCATAAAGTATTTAGTATTCATAAAGTATTTAGTATTCATAAAGTATTTAGTATTCATAAAGTATTTAGTATTCATAAAGTATTTAGTATTCATAAAGTATTTAGTACTCATTAAGTATTAATTTACACCAGTCACACTAGGAAGCTACAGCCCCGGTAGAGCTCTGCTTCATGCCGAAGCATATACAAAAGTAAACACGCCGATCTAACACCTGAATCACACAATGGAATCAATACAAGTAACATAGGTGAGATATCAAACAGCATAAAAAGCTACTACAGACTTTAGAAAATAACTTTAAAGATTTGTGACAGTAGCTTCAAAAGATGTGAAATGTTAACATTAACTTTCTCCATGTGAGTTATAACAAATGCATACAAGTCTGATTAACTAGAAAAAGAATTGCAAGTAATTGAAATTAAATCTAGCAAACCTGTACGTTAATTTTGATATTAGAATATTGTGATTTGTTTTGCGGTGTTAAGGACTGTTGATGTATCCTACAAAGTTCCTCAGGTCTCTCTCTTGGTGGATAGGAATCCTTATCCTTATCAGTACCTGGCTATTATATATACCATTACCTGGCTATTATATATACTATTACCTTGCTATTATATATACTATTACCTGGCTATTATATATACTATTACCTGGCTATTATATATACTATTACCTGGCTATTATATATACTATTACCTGGCTATTATATATACTATTACCTGGCTATTATATATACTATTACCTGGCTATTATATATACTATTACCTGGCTATTATATATACTATTACCTGGCTATTATATATACTATTACCTGGCTATTATATATACTATTACCTGGCTATTATATATACTATTACCTGGCTATTATATATTCTATTACCTGGCTATTATATATACTATTACCTGGCTATTATATATACTATTACCTGGCTATTATATATTCTATTACCTGGCTATTATATATACCATTACCTGGCTATTATATATACTATTACCTGGCTATTACATATACTATTACCTGGCTATTATATATACTATCACCTGGCTATTATATATACTATTACCTGGCTATTATATATACTATTACCTGGCTATTATATATACTATTACCTGGTTATTATATATACTATTACCTGGCTATTATATATACTATTACCTGGCTATTATATATACTATTACCTGGCTATTATATATACTATTACCTGGCTATTATATATACTATTACCTGGCTATTATATATACTATTACCTGGCTATTATATATACTATTACCTGGCTATTATATATACTATTACCTGGCTATTATATATACTATTACCTGGCTATTATATATACTATTACCTGGCTATTATATATACTATTACTTGGCTATTATATATTCTATTACCTGGATATTATATATACTATTACCTGGCTATTATATATATACTATTACCTGGCTATTATATATACTATTACTTGGCTATTATATATTCTATTACCTGGATATTATATATACTATTACCTGGCTATTATATATACTATTACCTGGCTATTATATATACTATTACCTGGCTATTATATCTATATACTATTACCTGGCTATTATATATTCTATTACCTGGCTATTATATATACTATTACCTGGCTATTATATATAATATTACCTGGCTATTATATATTCTATTACCTGGCTATTATATATACTATTAACTGGCTATTATATATACTATTACCTGGCTATTATATATTCTATTACCTGACTATTATATATACTATTACCTGGCTATTATATATACTATTACCTGGCTATTATATATACTATTACCTGGCTATTATATATACTATTACCTTGTTATTATATATACTGTTACCTGTCTATCTCACTTATTTTAATCCTTTTAACCAGTTTCCTAGAGATATAAGTTTTCCCTCTAATTTTCCTCCTTCTATACCAGTTTTCATGAGCTATATATTTTTTATTTTATTTCACTTATTGTTTCTTTCAAATTCTAGAAAAATATCCTATTCAGACTGTGAAGAATTAACCAAATTTCATCTTATTTCTATAAAATTCTAATCACACATATATTAATCGATGACATATCTTATTACAATGAACATCTATGATGTTACACTAGAATAAATAATAAATATACAAAAAATAACATATATGATGAAAAAAATGATATAAGACATTCGAAAATACATTTTTTGGGTAACTATTCTATTTACAAGGTTCATCTTTTTCATATGACATCAAAGAATTTCGGTATAAATATTTCCTAACAGGTAACATGAGTACTTACAAAAATAAAATAAAATATTTAACAACATTCTTAGATATATTATCACATGTATAGGGTATTTTAAGTCATTATAAATAGTTAAATAGCATCTAACTGATGCACAGAATATGGCATTTTTACTAAAAACTTCTAAATACAAACAAGATGAATAATTTTCTACATTACATATAATCTAAAGACTTAATACAAGTTTAAGAAACCTAATATAAATAAATATATCTAGTGAAATACATTTTAATAGTTTTTTATAATAGTTAACAAACTTTGGTGTGATTAAGGGTCATAATTCCTTGTATCTAAAGGAATGTGCTTTATTTAAGCTAATGACTAGAAAATAATAGAAAACAACATAGAATTTTAATCAGACAAGTAATAGAAATATAAAGATGTTAAATTTAGAAGGCATATAATTATGCAAATGGTTCTAGTAAGGCAATAGTTAATATTATTTACATAATTCAACTGAATGTTCTCACCTGTTGAACTGACACTGGCTTGTTAGGGATTATTGCCAGATTCACAATATTTTAATAGTTATATTTAAATAGAAACTTTTACTAGTTTTTGAGATTCATAATTTAATTAAAAGATTGATAAATGCATTTCTAAGTTTTTGAATACAAAAATAGGTAATTTAGTTACATAT
>CANNZV010004535.1:0-39533 GCA_947561585.1 Caprella mutica
AATTATTTATTTCAGTTAGTATCTATGATACCTGCAGTTATCATTGATACCAACTTTAAAAACCTCGTTTGTGTATGGCCTTTTAGATTAAATACTACAGATTCTCAGAACTTCAAATTGTTTTTATTGACACAGTTTGAATTAAATATTTAAATGAATACCCATGCATCGTTAGAAGTTGCTATATCATGCAATTAAGTAACTTGACCTTAAAACTATGACTATCGTCTCAACTGTATTCTAAATCGCTTTTTATCTATTGCAGAGCTTCATAAATTACGGATGTTAGTTTTGCATCAAACTGAAAATTTCGGAACCATCGAAATCAAGGCAGTCAATCATTAACTATTTTTTATGTTATCTATGTTTTTAAAGGAAGGTGTTTTATTTACTGCATGAGTTGCTCTTTAATTTATCAATTAGAAAGGATACTTTGTTTTTTTTTGTTCAAATTTAGTGGAACGTTTACTGTTTTTTTCTTCTTTAATTAATGGACAAATGTTGACTATATATAGTAAATATTTTATTTTCATATTTTCTAGAAAGGAGTTTATATATTTCATACTGTTGTTTTGATATTGTTTTATTCAAACCTTTATTATCAGATTAGTAAAGAAAAGTGAATCGACAATTATTTTCTTTAGTTATTTGGCTGTTATTTTATTTTAAAAAAAGTTATTGAAGAGGATGTTGCATGCAGGGGCAGGGGGTCTGATCAACAGACTAAGGGTCGATTATTGCCGATCCTCCTCCTCCCCCCCCCTCATTGTCCCGAGGTTACCTCTAGATAGGCCTTCTAGTTTTCTTGTAGGATATGGCTTTTGTTTAGTTTGGCCTCGGCGTTTTTATATCCATGGGTAAGCAGACTGACTGTGTAGGTCTCTTATCCATGGGTAAACAGACTTATTGTGTAGGTTTCTTATTCATGGGTGTCTATTCAGACGGTTACCTGTGGTCTTAATTTTGTTTGTTTGTTGAATATGAGAGTAATATATTTTTACACATCTTTTCTCTTACTGTAGTTTTATACTTATAATTAAACTAATATGCAAGTATCTTCATCTTTCAAAACATATGTTTGGGTATGAGAGCCCCCTGGCGCTCTCTCCTCAAGCTGGGTGTGAAATGAAGGAGAAGGGGGTGGCGTTTCTTGTCTTTTTGTCAATTTTTTTTAACGCTAAGTACGGTTTTGTAGGATAGCGTTATGCTCTTCAACTACGAGGTCTTGAGAGTTTGTGTTGAGTAGGTTCGTAGGCTTCATTTACTATCAACTCTTCATAGTTTGACGTCAGCGATATGGCCTATGGTTCCGAAGAAGAGGTTAAGCCCCCCACTAAAGTTAATCACCCCCATAAATAGTTTCCTTATCTCTATTTGTCTGTCACGCTTTACCATGGAAGTACTATTAGCGCTTCACTGATTATTGGTGGAACAGGTGGTAGCATGAATGCCAATTTTTATATGAGTGTAATAAAATCTGATTTCATTAACTGAATCTAAATTATTCATAATCTAGTGTGAATTTATTTATTTATTAGTGTATTTGTCCGTTAAAAATAACTGGTCTTCAATAGTAATTTATTACCTGTTATCAGGTCATTTTCAGTGAACTCAAATAAAATTTATTTTTCTGAATAAACTGATACTTTTTTCATAGATAAAAACATTTAAAATTGAATAAAAACTGGAACATTAATATCAATCAATATATTCTCGTGCGTATCATAGTTACATTCTTCATGTTTAAAACCAATCGAGTAAAAGCTGACACCAAATAAATAAACACACAGAGGAAATTATTAGGTATATATTTTTTATATATAATCTTTCCACGCGACTATTCTATGTTTTCGTGTTAGATTGAACGGCAACACTGTTTGTACCATCAATTGAAAAGATTGTGGATAAAGTACCAAAACAAACAATAATTTGTTTAGTAGGCTTATTTCATGACTTATATAAATAGGGCATTAATTCTGCAGAAAACGTGCATTAAAGGTAAACATGACTTCACAATTGTCCTAGTTCATATAGGGACAACCTAATTTAGTTAAATTAGTCTATTATTGATGTAGGTACAAAGTACAAACCTACCAGCTAGGAAGTAGGAAATTACCTAGTCAATTTGAGATCAATTCTACTTAAAGCGTTCAGCAAAATTTTCATCCACCGACATGTCGGTGGAATTTACCACGATATACAAACTGGCATATGATCATTCCATGTTTCAAAGTATGCACACCATATTTCAAGGTGTGGCAGGAAAGTCGCCAGTTTAGTGAGAAAATGGGACAAGGTCTCCTCATTTAAGATGCTTTGAAGAAGAAATTTGACTTCCTTGTGAAGATTTTACACTTGGATACATCATTATGCTTCATGTCTGATGTATTTGCATCTTTTGAGACTATTTTGGGAGTGATTTACTTGTTATTTACATGTTTTTCAACTCATTCAAACCCTCAAAATTCGCCAATATACTGGCGACCCAGTCTGTATTTGGTGCACAAAATTCCACTGACTTTTTGAAAAAGCTGAGAAAATCCACCATGAATTTCCAGTAATTTGGCTGATCCACTAACATTTTGCCCATTTTTCCACCGAAAATTAATGGTAACATAGGAATAAATAGCTAAATATCCACAGACTTTGTCAGAATATTATTTTCAATGAAAAAAAATTCCACCGACAAGTCGGTGGAATTTACCATGAAATACAGTCTGGCTGGCGACTTTGTCATATTTTAAGACATGGCAGAGTATGTCAGTTAACGCCAATTAATTGGCTTAGATTTCAAAAGGTCAAAACTCAGATATGTCTAATTGGCTTAAAACTTTGAATTAGTTTCTATGTTCCCATGTTCAAGGTCAAGGTGATTCTCTGTAGATACCCTTTTCAGCGGGTCTGTCCTCCTTCTCACTACTTCAGGCTTTTACCTCTGCCATCACATCCAAAAACAATTCACTTATTTTAATATTTTCAAGCTTCACTTAGCATTATGCTTAATCACTAGCACCTTATTTGTACTCTAGCACTTAACTAACACTAAACACTTAATTTTACACTAATCACTACACTAATCACTACACTTATCACTACACTTATAATTACACTTATCACTACACTTATCACTACACTTATAATTACACTTATTATCTATCATCACTCAACTCATTGGTCATCCACACTCCAGAAAAACAGCTCCACACCCCACCAAACCCCCAGCCACAACAGCCTTCCCTCTCTCCCTCAGCCTCCACATTCTGCACAGCCTCCACATCCTGCACAGCACCCTCCTTCTACCCCTTCTTTCCTCTCCACCAAACAGAAATCTTCCCAAAACCTCATCCACATCCTCCCTTCTCGGTCTCTAGAGTTCAATGGCTTCATTTCTTATTTCCTCCAACCTTCCGCATTCTAATATAAAGTGCTCATCATCCTCTCTCTCTGCTCCACACAACCTACACTCCACACTCTCCTCGCCCCATCTCCTGCATCCCAACTTCAAACTTCTCGTTCTTGCTGCAAACCACACTCTGGATTTCATACCACCCTAATGATCTTCCTCCTTCATCTATGTTTTAAACCTTCTGTAAATTCTCAAGCTGCTCTTCCCTTCCATTTCCTCTATCCATTCCTGATGCACTTTCTCCGCCACTCTCTTCTTCACAGCCTCCTTTGTCATTATCTTTAGTTCCTCCTCCTCAATACCCGCCCAGCTCATACATTTTCTGGTCTGCTTCACCCATTCACTTCCCCTCTGTTTAGCCACTCTCATTACTCTCTTCAGCATTTCATTCTCTCCCTGCTCAACTCTTCTCATATACTGCAGTCTACCTCTAGCTACTCTACTCCTCACCGTTCCAATTCCCACATCTCCCCTCATTCCTGCAACTGCCACCCCTCTCGACGCCCCCAACATTCTCCTCATTGCTGCATTTTCTTGCCTCTGTTAGTTTTGGCTTAAAATCTTCAAAAAATGAGCCAAATTGGCTTGGCTCAGAATTTTTGTGAAAATTTTGGCTCAAAAATTGGCTTACAATTTTCCAGCCTCTGAAACATGGGTTCAACTTAATAACTAATAAAATTGGTATTAAAGCATGTCATCTCTATGCTACATTTCTATTGTTTTTGGAGAGAATTTAGCTTCTTTTGGAAAATTGGAAATAATCAGCCAGGTCATGAAGCATGTCCATTTTCGCGTTTTTAATTGCTAGTTTGTGACAGTTATTTTAGCCTACCTAGAGGCTAGGGTCACGCAGGTAAATACTAAATTGCGATTCCTTAATTTTTAATTGCTTCCCTCTCAAGACTCGAGATTCTCTAGAACATTCTGAACTGAAATAAGATTAAAATGGCATAGCTATCAAAAGAAGTGTAGTGCATGCTATAATTTATGTTTTTAACGTGTGTTCTGAAGCTTTGATGTACTCAATTTATTACCTTCGCAGAATGCGGGAAGGTCATGTTTTACCCGGCATCTATTTATTCATCATCTTGTTATTCGCATAACTGAAAAAGTGTTGAACCGATACCAAATGGCCTGTAATTTGGTGAAACGATTGGCCAATGTCCAGTGACCTGCTGATAGAATTTTTCCAGCGACCGCATAATATACATACTATGTAGGTATGCACAATCCATTATCTACCAATGAGCTATCAAATACTTGTATTCAATGTTCTTATGACGATAAATGTGCACTGCTATTGGTTGGAAGCATCGATGATGTATGAGTAGAGTAGTGCTAAGAAATCGGATGTAATGATTTGCTATATTCGTGGCTTCGTCCAGTTTGTTTTTAAATATAATATTAATAAGTTTCAAATATTGTAATCATTGTTACATGTCTTAAGTCAGTTTGGAATATACCTATTTATAGCGCGTCATCAGACAGCCATTTGTTTACAAACTTTTGTATGCCACAGTAATGAGCTTATGATATTTGAATCACACGTTTTTAAAACTTAATAATTTCTTATAACAATTTAATCAGTATTGTTCTTCTTATCACCTATTTAATCATAATACGTACGTCTGTCATAATTGGTTCAGTTGCCTGTCTGAACATGTTTCTGAACACTTTTCATTTTCAGTTTATTGTTGTCTGCTGCCGTTAAACTTAAGAAAAGACACTTTAAACCAAATTATTTAGTTATGATCAATAGGAACTAAAGCAATAAAAGATGAAATAAGTGAATTTTTGATAAAAATAGGACTTTTCAATAGTATCGGTGGTATCGGCATTTTTAAATTGATATTTGCCGATCCGATATCGAGTACCGATACCTAAAAAATGTCCGATATAACGAGTACCGATACTGATAGTATCGGTACAGCCCTAATTTAAAACTCAAAAGTATTGAAAAATATTGCATGAAACTTGGTGGGACGATTGGTCAATATACAGAACCATTTTGTTAGAATTTTGGAGTGAACAGGTCTAAAATCAAGATAAAGGCCATTTGTAACTAAATAACTCAAAGTATTTAACCAAATCATTTATAACTCAATAACTCAAAGTATTGAACCATATTGCATGATACTTGTTAGGATGATTTGTCCTTATCCACCAGCTTATTAAATTTTGGAAGAGAATGTGTCAAAGTGGCTGTGAGTAGCTATGCACTCTACCGAGTGCACATAATCTAGTTGGTTAAGTAACTACTGTGTCATTTTTTTTTATTCAATAAAGATTCTCATTTTGGAGTGAAATTTGGATATTTTTGGAAAGACAAAGGGAGAGTTCATGAGCCTTGGCCATTATGCCATACTATTTTACTTGACGGTCTGCAATTGGCAAAGTGTGCCAAATCTGTCTCTGATTTTATTTTAGTACTTGGTTTCCTATTTAGTAATTTTAAATCACAACCATTCCACTGAAAATGGGAAACAATCATTAAGTTCATTCCATATTTTAATTTAAAATTTACATGCATTTTTCTTAAGAGTAAAGGCAAAATGAAGTATTTATTGCAGAAAACTTTATACCATTTACTTTGTCCTGGATTTTACAGAGTGTGATTATAGATAAGTATTTTCTTTAAATTAAATTCAGAGATTTAAAATTGTCTTATATAATCTAATTTCTTATTTTCCAGAACTCTGGCAAAGATGGTAAGATCTCCTGATTACCGGGGTCATCACCATCCTAATGCATCACGACACTCCAGGGGATCACCACAATTCTCACGTGGTTCAAACCGCCGGTCACCTTCTCCTAACCGCAGGAGACCTATGTCTCGGGTGAGAACTTCTCCTTCGAGACTAAATTCTCTTATGTAGATCATTAGCTTCAAAGTGATAGGTAATTAGCTAAATGTTTAAACTTTAAATCTTGTTAATTCTGCAATTAGATTCATAATTGTTTATGTTGAAGAGAATTCTATGTGTAAGAGAACTTCAAGAAGAATAAAAAGAGAGCATCATTTGTTGTCTAGCTACTGTTTAAAAATATAGCTCTGTGTAATATTTGCCATTGTTTTTGTAATAGACATTTTTTATTTTTTGTGGCATTAATTTTTATTTCCTTAGCTTTAATTATGGTTTAAATTGTGTTAAAGTGTAACATCTTGTGCTATACAAACAAATTAGCCTCTGAAGCACCATGAACAAAAGCAGAATGAACTTTGTTTCTGGCATTCCATTTTGAGAAACTCTTTTCTACTGGATAAGTGATTTATCAGTGACTTTTGCCACCAAAAAGAGTTTGGTTATCAGTGCCGTGAAATATTGAGACTGTGTTAGCTACCGCTGTGAACATTCTTTCGATTTGCGCGACTAAGAGAAAAGAAACCGAATGATCTTTGTCTTCAAAAGTGTGTTTTGAATTCTGCGATAGGTAAGTATCGTATGAAGAGTTTCATCACTGCTGGTTATCTCCATCGCCATCTTCTGCTGTTTCGTCTTACAGAATCTTTGGTGAATGATTCCAAGTTCCAACGGATCTAATTCTTAAAAAAACCTTTTGATCACTTAAATGTGTATGCTGTAAGTTTATATAAATAAAATCTTGAGAGAATGTAAATGTTAAGCTCTGATAATTACAATTAAATTTAGGTAGAACACTAATTTTCAACAAATTAGTTATTTTTGCCAATCTTGTCATTTATATTTTGTGTGCTCTCCTTCTCCACTAGAATGAGAACAACAATGGCGGCAATGGTGACTATTCACGCAGGTATCGGTCCCCCAATCATGGTGGAGGGGGCGGCAACAGACCCCTGGTTGCCTCCATGAGGATGAGGATGGATGACTACACTCCACCTAAACATCGGAGAAATGAAAAAGGTGTGGTAGAACTGATAGCTAAAATGTAGCTAGGGTAAATTACGAATTAGCGGTCAGTTTCACATCTTCGGTTATATAAGAAAAAACTAATTAATATAATTGTTGTTTAATTTTTATTTTTATTGGTTTCCATGATACCTGCAGCTATAAATTTTTTATTTTAATCAAATAATTAAAATAATGGTATCCTATTCTTATTTTAATTGGTATCCATGATACCTGCAGGTATCATGGATACCAATAAAAGTTAAATATCAATTATAATATTGTTTTTATGACCGAAGATGTGAAACTGACCAATAATTCGTAATTTACTCTACTCCTAATTAAAGTTTGACTGTAATTGACTCGTTGCTCTAAGAAAGGGATTGAACTGTGCTCTCTACTATCCTAACTTTTCACTATGTTATTGTTGTTTGTTGCTACATAATTAATATAACATCCTAGCTACAACATCCTAGCTACTGCTTGTTTTGTAACATTATAAATCTTCATGATTCAGACACTGACTTTTTGAGAAAAGAAAATCTTTAACAGTTGCTAAATAGCAATTAAATTTAGGAAATATAGGTACTTGTGTGTTAACTATCAATGCATCTCTTTCAAACAAACTTCTAACTACACTAACTTGAAAATTAGATTTTTTATATAGCTAATAAAAATCATCTTTACTCTTCTTAATTTCTTTGATTAGGAAATTTGTTATTTGTACTTTAATGTGTGCTTTCTAACTTAATCTCCAATCTCAGGACACATAATTCCACCTCTCATGGAGCAAACTGTGGCCAGAGCAAGGAAAGAAGCTTCCACCAGAACCAAAGACACTTTCTGGACCAAGAAACTTTTGGATGCTGAGGATCAGTATTCAAGGAAGTTAGTTCTCATAAATTGAATGAAACTCTGTTAATTTAGACTTGATGTCCTTGATTTGAATAAGGGTAAACTCTTAATTATCTTTCAGATACATATATTCGGCCATGCAAGAAAAAATATATAATTCTTTTTTTTTTTTTTGAATCTGACTGATATTAAAACTTACCCGAGTTCAATTTCATGTTGTAACAGTTTCTCTCACTTCTTCAGAGGAGACAGATGGGCCCACTCTGGTTTCAAGGAGTTGTACAAAGATGAACTTGGTTATGCTGAACATGACATGCCTGGTCCCTCCAGTGACAAATCACCAAGAGGTACACGTGATCCCCGCGGTGTTGAGCCCAAAGATCCACGCAGAGGTGGTTCAAGGCCTCGTGATCCCAGACAAAAGCAGAGGCCTGACAAGCCAAAAGATCCACGGATCGGGAAGCCTCTTGACCCTAGACAACCAACAGGAAGACGCACCCGCTCCCGCAGCAAGCGTGGTGGGAAGAGGAAAAAATCTGGCTCACGGAGCTACTCTTCTGGCTCTTCAAGTTCATCTGGTTCATACTCTCGGTCTTCCTACTCCAGCTCCAGAAGCTCGTCCTTCTCCAGTTCATCTTCTAGTAGGAGTAGATCTCGCAGAAGAGGGCACCACAAGAGAAGGAGGTCGCGCTCCTACTCCAGCTCCTTCAGTAGCTCTGTAACACCTCCTAATAGCAGGATGATGAAGCAACCATCTAGAGGACAGCCATTGAAGGATAAGAAACCTTTAGGTGGTCCTGCCCCTCCATCCATACAAGACCATGGACCATCTAAATCTCTGAAATCTAAGAAGATTAGACCTAAGGCTGATGATAAGAAGAAGAGAAGGATTGCAATTGAAGATAAGGCAGGATCGGCACAAGCTCCTCTGGATCTCTCTAAGCCCCCTCCTCCCATTGGCTCCTCCCAGCTACTATCTGCTCCACTAGCTGTGGAGGCCCCACCTACCGTCATTCAGAAGAAACATAAAGTGAGTTATGATTCTTGTTTTCTACCAATTATGCTCACAATAAAGGGTTTAATGGTCAAGTACTCTCAAAATTTGTCTATTTTTATAACTATAATCAGCAGTTGATCGTTTCACATGTGTCCATATGTAATAGATAGGTTGCAAGCACTACTGTAATATATTATAGTAGCCTGCCTGCTAGAGGGACAAATATTTAATTTTCAAATACACGTGTAAGAAATTCATAAAATATGTCTCATTCTCATTTCATTATTATTTCTCCTCATTCAATTTGTGTACTTTTTAGTGAAAGTTTGTTTTTGATTGAACTGGACCTTAAAACTCTAGAATGTTGTTATGTAGAAAGATGAACTATGCTGCGTTTATTCACTAAATTGCCCTGTGATGGTAACCTGTAACTTACCATCCTACGCTTTTCATGCAACTGTAAATATGAAACCATGAAATATGACTTTTGAACATGTTATTGTACGGAAATCTCACTCTAGTTTATTTCAACAGAAAGAGAAGCCTTTCCCAGCTACTCAGACTCGAGCTCAGCCCTCCTCATCAGTCGCTGCTCCTGTCTCTCCTCCCCATGCACTACACTCCTCCAGTGAATCTAGCAGTTCAGACGAAGAGGAGCTGCCTAGAAAGATGACTCTCAGTGAGAGGTGAGCAGTTGCCTAGTAACTTATCCTCTGAAATTCACCCAAAAATTTATTCTTCAATATCTTGAAAATGAACATTCCGCGATATCAGCAATCCTATATCATATATAGCTATATTGTTATCATCATTGAGTTTTCCTCTCAGATTGAATATTAGGATATTATTTTATTAGACTTTTGTAAGTAGGCCAGTTAGCTTACTATGCTACGTGTCTATCACAATTAGATATAGCTAGCAACCTTTAAACTGAGTGAAATTATATTCTTTTAGCTATGTAGAGTTGTACCGATACTATTGGTATCGGTACTAGACTAGCTACTAGTTATATTGGTCATTTTTTGTAGCTATCTGTATTTGATTGGCACATAATAGTTCTCAAATACCAATACCACCAATACTATTAAATTTTGGAAGCATAGAGTTGATGAATTTTATTGCCTCTATGGTGATTACTTTTTTGGAATCCTAGAGTTGAGTAATGATATTGCCTCTATTTCTGTAGCATCATTTTGGTCCTTTGACAGGTTTGGCAAGCTTGCTCAGCTGAGTTCACAGCGGCAGGAGTATGACGGGGTGCGTATGAAGATAGTGCGAGAGGGAGGTCAGGACAAGAAGGTGTACCTTGAGGGGGGACATGGCAGTCGGTGAGAATTATATCTAGGAATACCTAGAATGTTATTTCAATCCAGGAATACCTATAATGTCATTTCATTTCAAACTGTTAAAATGATTCTTAACTCGATGATAAAAAGTTGTCTTCTTCTTCAACATTCCATTTAATTTAAAGGTCCTCTCCACACTCCAGGGAAGATATGATTTTATTACATAATATTGTAGAACTAATGTCTAGGATCATTAATCTGTAAATCACATAAAATTTTGTTTAGTAGCTCTATATTTTTATGTCATTAAAAATTTTGGTAGCTACTCAGTGTGCAACAATAGTCCGAAACACTAATCTGACGTCAAAGAAAAATATTGTAGCTACGCTCTTTATTCCTATTTCCGATTAGAATTTAGCGAATAAACCTTTATAATCATAGCCTGATATCATTTTCATGGATTTTTTTATAGTAGGGTACTAGCTACAAAGACTGATTTCAGTGACTAGCTAACTAATTACACAGGGGAAAAGTTATTATCACAGGTGATATGTAGGTATTTTCAAAATATGAATTGAAATGCGTGATAAATAAATTGAGTAACTAGTTACTTGGTTAGCTGCTAAGGTAATTTCCTAACTAACTGTCTTTTAACTGTTGTGTTATTTCCCCTTCAGTTCCCCATCCCCTCTCCATCCCGGTCACGAGCGTTGGTTAGCAGAGCACCAGACAGAGTACGCAGAGTACCAGCAGAGGTACGGGGACATCAGGTCCTGGGACCCACACAGGGACCTCCCCAACAACCTACCCCCCAACTGGGAGGAGGTCAGCGTCAGATATCGGTGAGTTTGTGTGGTCAGTGAGTTTGTGTGGTGAGTAAGCTATGTGGTGAGTAAGCTATGTGGTGAGTAAGCTATGTGGTGAATGAGTTGGTTTATTCTCCTCTTTACTTTACCTCTCATCTCTCAGGTACTACAAGCAGTCTGGTTATTTCGGAGACAGGCACATCTCTCTGGACGATTACCTGAAGTGGGAGGAGTGGTGGTACCAGTACAGGGACTGGCTCAAGAAGTATGGTAGCATGAAGGAAGGGGGCAGGGAGTGGGGAGGTGCTGAGGGTGAGCAGGGTGGGGTCTATTCATCCCGTTGGCCACCCCAGGAATCTGGTAGGGATGGTATGGATAGGAAGCGAAGGAGGTATTGAAAATAGCCAAAGATTATTCTCATTTATCTAAATTCAATTGTTGCTTTCAATATTTATTTGGTGTAGCTATGTTATATCTCAGATTAGGCGACATGAGGTAGCTAACATTTTAATCTTTGACTGAATGTTTGCACTTTTAATTAGTTATAGCCTATGTACATATAAATATCTAGATTGTTTTATTTTAATGTAGCTATTAGTTAAAAACTATCAATAGTAGTCCTTTCACTTCGTCGTAGGTACTAAATTAATGTTAATTTATATATTTAACCCTTGCCCTTAATATCTTTTCAAAAACTGAAGGTAACACTGATATGACTCTTGCACATTCGGTTCACCTTTCCAAATAGCTAGCTAACCTTATTTGTCACAAATTAACAACAATGTTCATGGTGAGCAGCAGCTTTGAACTTAAAGCTCTGTTTATTTTGCCTAGTAGCGAAAAGGTTAATCGATATCAAATTCTTCTATCTTTATTATGTTCATTTCATTGTGTAAATAATAGGCTGAGAGATAGTCGAGTAAGAGTGCAATACTTTTATAATTCTAGAAAATCTGATCATTTAAATTGCATTTCTGCTGATATAAATATCCCCAGATAGCATATTTTTAGGATCACTAATACGTAACAAGATCACCCTTTCCCTTGGAAATTATTCTTATTTAAGATACAGATCACCTATGATAATCATTGTTGACCTGTGTAATTAGTTATTTATTTCCCCAACCTTTGCGACATCTACTTAGTGATTAAGGCTACAAAAAATGAGACTGCTTTTCTCTTACCGCTCCATCTAGGTATGTAAATCTAGTCACCTCCACCCATCTAATCTAACGATATTTAGTCTCTAGCTACAATTGCCCTGATAATCGTCTTACAACTCACTGTACGCCTCAGAGTTTCTTTAATGCTTTGATTTATTATCATCATAAACAGACAAGAGGACCGAAATTCGCTATAATGTTTAAAGTATTAGGTCTACTGCGTGAGGTAGTTTTTATCTGATTTTTATTTGAAATCTTATGCTTGTAAAATAGAAGCAGCATTTTATAAGTTTTGTATTTATTCTGTGTTTGGGTTAAATGCAAAATTGAATTCTTATAACAATTTAATAAATCCGCACCAATTTTTACTTGATATTTCTGCATGTTTTCATTTTTAACATGTGTCAATTAGATGATAATATAATGCTAGCCTTTTTCAATTATAAAATTTTAATTTATGTACACTAATTATAATTAATAAATAAGTTTAATAGAAGAAATCTCTGATGTTAGAAACTTAGAACTATTCTCAAAATAATATTACCTCTAATTTTTTGGCTAATTTTGTAGTGATTGGTCATCTCTTCTGTGATTTAATTGTCTCCTAATTCTGATAGTAAATTAAACTCTTGCAACCTTCTTTTATTTCAGTCCATTTCTTCAAACCGCTTCCAAACTGCATTGCATTTTGTACATCAAAATAACTGTCTAAATTTTTACTTGGAACTCATTCAAAATAGCTATTTGGCAACTCAGTCATCAAGAAAACTACTACTATTATTTGGCAACTCTTATCGTCATGACAATGAATGAACAAAGTTATTTTCAAATTTTTAGTCTTGAGACTACACATGAACAAATTTGGCTAAATGCTACGAAAGTCCTGGGAATATCCCAGAAATATATTCTTGCCTGGGCTATCACTTCTGAATTAAAATAGAAGCTTTTCCATTATTATTGGCTACCACTTTTTGGGTTTGAGTTGCTGTTCTTCCTGAATTATAATGGATAAATAACTCTTAAGAGTTCGACACGTACGGTATCTAAAGAGTAAATTATAGATGCCAACTGTTCCGAAGGAGCTTGAATCATGAAGCTGTCTTGTTGAACGAAGAGATGGGGATGACGACCTTTGTGCCGTGAACTGTTATAATTTGGATTATGAAGTCTTTTTCTTTTTAAACTAATTGCAGTTTTCTTGGATACCGGTAGGGTTTTACTCTTCAACTGCGCGGTGTTAACTATCACCTTTTCATTTTGTGAGTGACTGCATTCATATAGCAGCTTTTCTGCACCCAATTGCTTTTACCAACGGTGATGGCTTGTGGATGAATGTGTTCATGAAGATAATTTTCTTTCTGACCTCTTGTTCCAGTCCTTTGTATTTAATATTTTTTTTTTTGACGTCATCAGTATGGCCATTAGTTTCAAGTTTTGTCAGTATATTGCGTGCGGCATGTGTCTATCACGCTGACGCTAATTTTGATATATTGCACAAATCAATTCATCCACGTTAATTCGTGTTTTTTTTAATCATTTAGTTACTGGAGTTTTTTTTTCATAATTAAGATTGTGCAACCAATCACGCTCATGATTTTCCCGATTTTAATCAGTGGCGTACTGCGTGAACAATCACCAAAATTAAAGAAACTTTTCCGCATTATAGCATGTAGAGTGAGTGAGGCATATCACGCCGTTTTTTCGAGTCTGGGTACTACACGATCTCTGCCAATACTAACAGCCTCAGAAATTTGAAGAAGAATGAAAGATAGGTAGTCGTGAAGATGAAAACTCAGATGTGTGAAATTAAATTAAATTTTGAATTAATTCCTATGTTCCCATGTTAATTTTGGTTTGCAATCTAATCTTCAGCAATTCAAAAATAGGCGTGGGTACTGGCCGTACTGCCCATCAGAGGCAGCCCTTACTATGCCAGTGGCAGTCTGCAAAGCATGCACAATCAGTCGCCAGATATTTAATTTTTGGTGTAATTTCTCAAATTCTCTCCAACTATCTTCAAATTTCTCTCCAAAATGGCCAAAAAGCCAGTCTCAGTCTGTAGGATATGGGAGATATTTGGGATATTCTCTCCGGGGCGGCTCTCCTCACTCCCCAGAGTGGAATAATAACTCATTTCAGATTGACTAGTAACTCTGTTAGGAATTTAGAATGAACAAAAATTACTCATTTTAAATTTTTAACCCTAAAAAATGCAGAAATCAGTAAATTATTTTATAAATTTCCAGTCTGCAGAATATGGAACATTTTTCCAAGACTCTCTGCTGGAGTTTTTGATTGAATTTTAGAAATTGGAGATCTCTGATGGAGATCTTGAATTAATTCCTATGTTTCCATTAATTTAGCTGCGGGAGATTTTGAGTTAATTCCTAATTCCTATGTTACCATTTATTTAGCTGCGGGAGATTCTGAAGCTGCTGCTAGCCTGCTGAGAGTCAGAGAGTAGCTCTATCTCAAATTAGAGTCTCTGCGGGAGAAGAGTGAAGAGACACATTCTACAAACCCAGAGTGGAATAATAACTCATTTCATATTGACTAGTAACTCTGTTAGGAATTTAGAATGAACAAAAATTACTCATTTTAACCCTAAAAAATGCAGAAATCAGTATATTATTTTATAAATTTCAACTCCGCAGTGAAAACTAATGTAAAATAAGTCATAAATGCTTCACAATTGGGCTTGTTGTGATGATAAACATCACTAATGGGAATGCATGAAGTTAGGAGTAACTCTGTTAGAATTTATGTTTTCCAGTCTGGCTACAAACTGGATAAATTTCTACTCCGCAGTGAAAACTAATGTAAAATAAGTCATTAATGCTTCACAATTGGGCTTGTTGTGATGATAAACATCACTAATGGGAATGCATGAAGTTAGGAGTAACTCTGTTAGAATATATGTTTTGAATTGTTTTCCAGTCTGGTTCTCTGACTTCTCTCCGAACAATTTTGAATTAATTCCTATAGGTATTTACATTAATTTTGCTACGAACACTTCTGAATTATTTCCTATATTTACATTAATTTTACTACGAACAGAATAAGTAATCTCTATAAACACTTCACCAGTTTCTGCCGACTGGCCAAAAAGCCATGTTTCAAAGTCAAAGTGTGGGAGGAAAGTTGCCAGTTTAGTGAGAAAATGGATCCAATCATGAATCATCCAGGTCAGCGTCGCCACATTTAAGATACTTTAAAGAAGAAATTTGACTTTCTAGTGAAGATTTTAGAGTCAATAGTCGCCGGATAAACTTCACAACTTGGGGTTACAGAGTATGTCGGTTAAAGCCAATTAATTGGCTTAAATTTCATAAGGTCAAAACTCAGATATGTCTAATTGGCTTAAAATTTTGTATTATATAATTCCCAGTCTGCAGAATGTGTCTCTTCTCCCGCAGAGATTTTAATTTGAGAGACAGTTTGTCGTAAAATTAATTAAACTTAAAACTGAAAACTAAGAGACATTCCCTCCGGGGTGGCTGAAAGGGGTAGACCTACTAAAATTCTTTTCCTTCTCTGTGGTGTTGCTGTTAATTTGAGGCTGCCGAAAAGGAAGGCAGCTAGTGACTTAGATGACAGCATGGCGAAAAGAGCAGAGCAAGTGGTTTAAACTTATTAACTTACCTCGAAGAAGACCGAAGAAATTAGTTTTCTAACATTGAGGTGAGTGTCTCTTAGTCATTTATTAGTAGATATTCCTTGTTAGAACATAGTAATTTTACCATATAATTAAATTAGAAAACTAAATTTTCTTTCGAGGCGGGTCGACCAGTTATGGCCCAACCTATAGGTTAGACCTCACTGTGATAACAATTCCCATGAGTTAGTAATCAGGTGATTATGTTATTGTTAATTTGATTATAGAGCTGTATAAGTTTGAATGATTAGTAACCACTAGAAAACAAGTTGTGCTACTGACTGTGAGAGTATTAGTATCTAAATGATCAATTTCTCATATTGGTGATACTACTACCTAAATAATACACCTCCCTCGGTTATACCCAAACTTTAAACATGTCTGGGAAAGGCCGTGATGGTACAAATCGTCCAGTTGGTGCAACTGAGTCTGGTGGTAGTGAGACTAATGTGAAAGATAATAGCCAAAAAAGCTTGCTTTCACTAATGCATAGTAGCAAGTTAAGATGTAGGATTAACAAAACTAATATCACTAAAACTGTTAATTTAGTTGAATCAAGTGAGTATTTGAATCAAGAATTACTTGGCCAAGTTGAGAGTAGAATACATGGATATTTGTCTGAATATAAGATTAATTTTGAGAGAACTCTTATTCATATGAGCCATCTGGAATATCATGATGATGATATAGAAATTTTTCAGGAGGAAGGCATAAATTATTTACATAATATTGATTGTGCTATTGCAAAATGGAAAAGGCATGTTAAAGAGCAGGAAAACGAAAGTTTAGAGCGTGATGTTAAGCCTTCTAATAGAGATCAGAAACATCAAGCTTTCACTTTCAAATTGCCTGAAATAAAGGTTAGCACCTTTGGTGATACTGATTCTGATCCCTTTGCATTTACTCAGTTTGCTTCTTCTTTTGAGAATGCCATGAAGGCAACGCCAAGTATGGAGGATTCCCAGAAACTATTATATTTGAAGTCACTTTTGGAAGGTAGAGCACTTGCGTTAGTGGAAAACATGTCCATACAAAATGTATCCTTTAATGAAGTTTGGAATCTTTTATCAGAAGAATTTTTGAATAGAGATAAGATTATAAATGTGACCCTAAATAAATTAATCAATTATCCTATCATGATTAAAATAAGTGAGATTAAAGAATTTTTTGTATTCTTGAAATTCAAATTAATGGAATTAAGTAAGTTGAATGTTTCTTTCAGGGAAGAGAATTCAGGGGATGTATTATTATCAACTTTAATTAGGAATAAACTTCCTAATTATTTTATTGTAGAATTGAACAGATTGACCAGGAATCTTTATCCCAGATTGGATGATTTTCTGGATAATTATGATTCTGTTGTTCAAATGTTGTCTGTTGAAGAGCTAAATTCAAAGTATGGGGATAACTCAGACAATAAGAGAAGTTCATCAAGTAGCCAGAGTGCAAGTTTAGAGAGGCAAGCTGAAAGACCATTGAAGAGTGTTAGCCCTAAATTTCAGAATTTCAGGGAAGGTAATGAAAGAAAAGGTTGTAAACTTTGTTTTATGACTAATCATACTACTCTACATTGTAGGAAATACAGCTCATTTTATGATAGAATTCAAAGAGCTCGTTCTCTGGAAATTTGTTCCAGGTGTTTGAGTAAAGCTCATCAAGAATCCGGTTGCCCAGGAAAAACCAAGGGTTTAGCTTTTCAGTGCATGACTTGTCGTCAAAATGATCATACTACTCCTATGTGTCCCAAACTGGTCGTTAGTGAATTCAAATCAAATGCTTGACTAGTGCACAGCTTTGGCTCTAGTGATCAGGCATTAAATCCTGTGATAAGTCTCATACTAAGTATTGTGGGTAAGCCTACTAAAGTTAATTTTCTGTTAGATACTGGTTCTCAGTTTTCCTTAATTGATTCTCAATTGGTGGGAAAAATTGAGAATGGAAAGTCTTGTTTAAGAACAATCAATAGTTTTAATAACGTTTCTAGAATGCAGGGTGTGGAATGTTTCATGGATTTGGTTTTTCCTAATTCTGAGAAAAGGTCAGTTAAACTATTTGCCTGTAAGGGGTTGAATTTGGTTATGTCATCAAGGGGTCTGAGTCAAAAGATTAATAAATTAAAAGAAAGATATCCTATTAGCCCTCAATATCCTAAAGTAGTGGATGATCAAATTGTTATTGGAGGCATTATAGGAAATGATATATTACAGGAATTCACTGTTTTTGAATATATTGGAGTGGAAAATGGCAAGATGCTCAGATTAGCAAACGGATTTGTTCCTGTAGGAAATTTGAAATTACTTTTGCCTGAAAAAGTCATAGATGAAAATTCATACTTAAATAATTTTAGCTTTGAAGAACTACTTAACATAAATACCCATTCTGATATTGCTACTCCAAATGAGATGGGGGTTGTTAGAGATATAATTACAAGTAGAAAAAATGAAACTGAAGTTACTGAACCAAAAAAGAAGTGTGGTAAGACATTCGACCAATCAGTTAATTTTGTTTTGAATGCTGCTCCTTCTTATTTCTCCCCTTTGACAGAGATCTTTGAAACTTCTAATGTTGAACAAGGACTAGAGAATTTTTTTGCATTGGAATCTATAGGTATTAAAGAAAAGACTTCTGACTATGACGAGTATCAGATTCGTAGCTTCAGTGAGGCTATTGAATTTAGAAATGGAGAGTACTTTGTTGAACTTCCTTGGAAGAAGGAATTAATAGATAAGGTACCTCATAATTACAATCTTGCTAGATATTTGGCTAAGCAGGTTAGTGAAAAGAACAAGAGGAGTGGAATTGATGATGAGTACAATAAGGTGTTTGAACAGCAATTGCAATTGGGTATCATTGAAAAAGTTCAGGTGGGATTTAATCCTTCAGATCATGTATGGGTTCCACATAGAGCTGTAGTTAAGACTGATTCAGCTGTAACTACTAAAATTAGACCAGTTTTTAATTGTTCTTTAAAAACTAATAAACTTCCTTCCCTTAATGAAGCTGCATATCAAGGTATTAATTTGCTAAATGATCTTATGGGATTGCTGATTTATTTCCGAACAAACAAAATATGTTTATTAGCAGATATTGAAAAGGCTTTTTTGAAGATAAAACTTAAAAAAGTGTATGACAAAAACAAATTTTCATTTGTAGTGCATCAGAATAATAGATATACTCATTATCGATACAATTCCATAATATTTGGTTTTATTAGCAGTCCCTTTATTCTTAACTACATAGTTCATCATCATGCTTCTTTATGCAATAACAGTATAGTAAGGGATGCTTTGAAGAATAGAATGTATGTGGATAATTTCATTTTCACAAATAATTGTGAAGATGAAGCAATTGATGTATACAATAACTCTAAACATGAATTAGCTAAAGGGAATTTTAATCTTAGAGAGTGGTATTCAAACTGTGAAAATGTTAAAACCAGATTTGCAAGTGAGGACTGCTCTTTATCATGCGAAACTAAGGTGCTTGGCTATAGATATGTGCCTAGTACTGATTGTATGTATATATCAGACAGTCCACCTGAACCTGAATCTAATACCAAAAGAAAAATGCTGTCTAGTTTATCTAAACTATTTGATCCTCTTGGCTTTCTAAGTCCTTATTTGCTCAAGGGTAAGTTCATTATTAGGAAATTATGCCAAGCTAAACTTGGTTGGGATGAAGAAGTTCCTATTGATATCAGAGATGAATGGAGAGTCTTCTGTAGAGAATATGAGTTGATAAGAAAGATTGAAATACCTAGGAAAACTGTATCTGATGATGCCCCTTGTAAAATTATTTTATTCTGTGATGCCAGTAAAGCGGCCTATGGTTGTTGTATTTATGTCGTTCAGGGTGATGCAACTTCATTGATCTTCTCTAAATCGAAAGTAGCTCCCTTAGTCACAAAAACTCTACCTACATTGGAGCTTTTAGCTGTGTATTTAGGTATACAATGTACATTGAATATCTTGAAGAATACTAATTTCAATTTGAGGATTTCTGATGTTTCTATTTTAACTGATTCTCAGGTTGCTTTGTCTTGGCTGTTGAAGGGACAAGTTGGTAAAAAGAACTTGTTTGTCAATAATAGATTAAAAGAAATATCCATGATGTGTGATGATTTGCAGAACCATGATATCAGTTATCATTTCAATTACGTTCCTTCAGAATTTAACCTTGCAGATTTAGTCACAAAAAGCATAAACATAGAAAAATGGTTGACACGTTTTGCTATGTGGATTGGTGGACCAGAGTGGATTGGAAAGTCACCTGATTTATGGCCCAAAGGATTTTTAGGTTGTGTTCCATCCAAGTTCACCAATGATAACATAAATTTGATCTGTGCTGGTATGGATAAGCCTGAGGATTGTGTGGTGGATCCAGAGCGATATTCATCTTATGAGAAGCTGCTTAATGTGCTTTCTCTTTGCTTTAAAGCCAAATCTATTCTCAGAAAGCAAGATGGTTCTGATTGCAAAGTGCAGGCATTTAACTATTTAATCAGCAAGGTCCAAGAGAGTACATATAGTAAGGAAATTAAATTTTTGAGAATGCATGAAGATGATGATCCAGTTCCCCCCTTGGTGTTATCTTTGAATTTGTTCTTGGATAGTGCTGGTTTGTTAAGATCGAAAGGTAGGATTGAAACATGTGAACAAATCAATTATGATGTTGCCAATCCTTTGATTTTGAATAAGGAGCATCATGTAACCAAATTGATAATTATGAATGCTCATTCTTTATGTAAACATATGGGTATTGATGCGACTATGAATTATTTGAGAAATGGTGGAATTTGGATTCCTAAAGTTAGACAGGCTGTGTCTAAAGTTTTGTCTAATTGTTTTGTTTGCAAGAAAATAAACTCTAGACCCTTTAAATATCCTAAGTCTTCTGTTTTACCTCATGAGCGTACTAATTTTGTCATTCCCTTCAAAACCATTGGAATTGATTATACAGGTCATTTTTATGTATTAGATCATTTTGGTGTGAAACAGAAGTCTTATTTACTGATTTTTACATGTTTTCATACCAGAGCTGTTCATCTTGAAGTTGTTAGTAAAATGACAACTGATGAGTTTGTATTGGCCTTCATTAGGTTTACTAATAGATATGGTATACCTTCAGTTGTATATTCAGACAATGCTAAGACCTTCTTGGCTGGGGCATCTTTATTGACTAATATAGTGTCCTCGGATGAATTTCAGGAAAAGTTCAAATCCTCTGATATTAAGTTTAAAACTATACCTATTTATTCACCTTGGTTTGGGGCTATTTGGGAAAGATTAATAAAGGTAGTAAAAGATTCTATTTATAAAACCATTGGTAGGCAAACCATATCTATGTCAAATTTCATGACCACAGTATCAGATATAATCCTTGTAATCAATAACAGACCTCTCACCTATCGTAGCAAGGAAAATAATTTGGACATAATGACTCCTAATCATTTTTTGTCTCACAATAATTCTTTTCCTTCCTTAATCTTGTCTGAAGATGATCACCTGCAGATAGATGTTATAGACTCTGATGATGTAAGAAAAGACTTGATCAGTGCATTAGACTACAGAGATGCTCATTTTGCTAAGTTTAAAGTCATGTGGCATGAAAATTATTTGTTGTCACTAAGAGAGCGCCAAACAAGGTCCTTTGACGATAAGAATTATGATCACAAATTTCTTAAGGTGGGCTCTGTAGTTTTGATAAAAAATCCTTTCAAAGCGAGACCCTTTTGGTCTTTAGTAGAAATTACTGAACTTTTGCCTGGGAGAGATGGTAAGAACAGAGTTGTTAGGATTAGGAGAAGTGATGGGAGCATAACAACATCTTCTGTTTCACAATTGTATCCCTTGGAACTGGAGGTTCAGTTTAGCCAACCTGTCCACACCCATATTGTCAAAGAAAAGGATACTATTACTCCTGAGAATCCAGTAGCAATAACTGAACTAGCTCCTAGTCAAAATTCTATTTCCAGCGATAGTCCTGACTCGGACATTGATGATGAGCCTTTGGTATCTGCATTTGATGATGGTTCTGTGCCTAAGAGAAAAGCTGCTTTGAAATTTAGGAAGAGATTATCTGGTTGGATGAGGGAGGGAATGATATGATAATTGAGATAAGTCTGTAAATTTGTTGATGAATGATGAATAATAATAAATGTGAAAAAAAAAAAAAAAAAAAAAAAAAAAAAAAAAAAAAAATTATTAAAAAAAAAAAAAAAATAATAAAAAAAAATAAATAAATAAATAAAAAAAATAATTTGTAAATAAGATGTATATAATATTTATAAGGAAGTTTGTAAATTTGTTCAACTATATGTCTGTATACATATGTGAAGTTTTTGTTAATTATTTAATGTCTAGCCATCTATTGTTTGATTGATTGTCTGGCTGGTTATTCTTTGCCTGGTGATTTGTTCTGGGTGAGGTTGGTGATCTGTGAGATTGTTGATGTAACTAATTAAATTGTTAATATTTAAATTACCAATTTGCTTCCTCGGTGGGAATTGTGTCGTAAAATTAATTAAACTTAAAACTGAAAACTAAGAGACATTCCCTCCGGGGTGGCTGAAAGGGGTAGACCTACTAAAATTCTTTTCCTTCTCTGTGGTGTTGCTGTTAATTTGAGGCTGCCGAAAAGGAAGGCAGCTAGTGACTTAGATGACAGCATGGCGAAAAGAGCAGAGCAAGTGGTTTAAACTTATTAACTTACCTCGAAGAAGACCGAAGAAATTAGTTTTCTAACATTGAGGTGAGTGTCTCTTAGTCATTTATTAGTAGATATTCCTTGTTAGAACATAGTAATTTTACCATAAGTTACTCTCTGACTCTCAGTAGCAGATTCTGAGTCTCCCGCAGCTAAATTAATGGTAACATAGGAATTAATTCAAAATCTTTTGCAGATAAATTAATGGTAACATAGGAATTAATTCAAGATCTGCCGCAGAGATCTCAAATTTCTAAAAATTCAATCAAAAACTCCTGCAGAGAGTCTTGGAAAAATGTTCCATATTCTGCAGACTGGTATAATAATTCCTATGTTCCCATGTTAATTTTGGTTTGAAATCTTCAAAAAATGAGCCAAATTGTTAATTGACTTGGCTCATAATTTTTGTGAAATTTTGGCTCAAAAATTGGCTTACAATTTTCCAGCATCTGAAACATGGCCAATATATATATATATACTGGCAAATTTGTCCATACTTTGAAAAATGGCCAAAAAAAAGACCCATGTTTCAAAGTATGGACAAAGTCGACAGTATATCACCAGACTGCAGGAACTGGTAAAGTGTTCTCCAAGAAATCCTCTATTTTGGCTTCTGTTCTCTGTAAAATGCATGTAAACCAGTTTGTATTTGGTGCATTGAACAGTGAACTCCTCTGACTTTTTTCAAAAATCTGAGAAATAGCTGCCAACATTTTTCATCAAATTTGTCTAGTCCTCCAACATTTTTTCAGTTTCTCCTTCATAAATTAATGGTAATATAGGAATTAATAGCTAAATATCCTCCGACTTTGCTGGAATTTTTTATTTGACAAATTGAATATCTCCCGAGATATCATTGGAATTTACCACCAAATACAATCTGGCATGTAAATATAGGGGGAAATTAAGGATTGTTCGCACAGAAAATGTTAAAAATGTCCCATATTCTGCAGACTGGGTATATCATTGTAATTTGTATATGCAGACTATGTTTCAGAGGCTAGAAAATTGTAAGCCAATTTTTGAGACAAAATTTCACAAAAAATCTGAGCTAAGCCAATTTAGCTCATATTTTGCCATGTTTTAAAGTATGGACAAAGTCGCCAGTATATTGGCGACTTTTGAGTGATTAAATAAGTTGGAAAACCTGTAAATACCAAGCAAATCACTCCTAAAGTAGTCTCAAGCATGAAGCATAAGGCCAGTCTGCAGAATGTGTCTCTTCTCCTGCAGAGATTTTAATTTGAGAGTCTGAGACAGTTACTCTCTGACTCTCAGTAGCAGATTCAGAATCTCCCACAGCTAAATTAATGGTAACATAGGAATTAATTCAAAATCTCCCGCAGAGATCTCCAATTTCTAAAATTCAATCAAAAACTCCCACAGAGAGTCTTGGAAAAATGTTCCATATTCTGCAGACTGGGCATAAGGATGTTTCGAAGTGTAAAATCTTCATTAGGAAGCCAAATTTCTTGTTTAAAGTATCTTATATGTGGCGACCTGGATCCATTTTCTCACTAAACTGGCGACTTTCCTGTCACACTTTAAAACATGGAGATTTTGGAGATTTCAAGCCAAAAATTAACATGGGAACAGGGAACATAGAAATTAATTCAAAATTTAAAGCCAATTAGACTTATCTGAGATTTGACCATTTCAAATCTAATCTAAGCCAATTATTAATTAATTGTCTTTTAACTGACACACTCTTAAACATGGTATGTAGATAATAAAGCAAGTTATTTTGAACCTTTCAATTGCTAATGGCAAGAAATATCTAATTTTCTCCTATGCTGCAGCCTGCAGGCTATGCTACAATTTTATACAATATATATTATTTTCAAATAGGTATTTACTATTTTGCCATGTTTCAAAGTGTGGCAGGAAAGTCGCCAGTTTTTTGAGAGAATAAATCAAGGTCGCCCAGTCTGTATTTGGTGCAAAAAATTCCACTGACTTTTCAAAAAGCTGAAAAAATCCACCATAAATTTACAGTAATTTGGCTGATCCACTAACATTTTGCTCATTTTTCCACCGAAAACTAATGGTAACCCATGTTTCAGAGGCTGGAAAATTGTAAGTCAATTTTTGAGCCAAAATTTCACAAAATCTAAGCCAAGCCAATTTGGCTCACTTTTTGAAGATTTCAAGCAAAAATTAACATGGGAACATAGGAATTAATTCAAAATTTTAAGCCAATTAGACATATCTGAGATTTGACTATTTCAAATCTGAGCCAATTAATTGGCTTTAACTGACATACTCTTATACATGGATGGTAACATATGAATATATAGCTAAAAATCCACCGATTTTGCTAGAATATTATTTTCAAAGGGAAAATATTCCACCGACAAGTCGGTGAAATTTACCACGAAATACAGTCTGGAAGGTCGCCACATTTAAGATACTTTGAAGAAGAAATAGGACATCCTAGTGAAGATTTTACACTTGAAAACATCCTCATGCATAATGTCTGATGCATGTGTATCCCTTGAAACTATCTATAAGTGATTTACTTGTTATTTACAGGTTTCTAAACTTATTTCACCTCTCAAAAGTTGCCAGTATACTGGCGACTTTGTCCATACTTTGAAACATGGCTATTTTGGAGAGAATTTATGATAATTTGATCATTTTTGGAGAGAAATTTGGTATTTTTAAAGAGACAACTGGATAGTTTATAAGCTATACTATTTTACTTGGATAAACACCAGATTGTATTTGGTGGTAAATTCCAATGATATCTTGTGAGATATTCAATTTCTCTAATAAAAAATTCCTGCAATGTCGGAGGATATTTAGCTATTAATTCCTATATTACCATTAATTTTTGGAGGAGAAACTGGAAAAATGTTGGAAGACTAGACAAATTGATGAAAAATGTTGGCAGCTATTTCTCAGATTTTTGAAAAAGTCACAGGAGTTCAGTGCACCAAATACAAACTGGGATAAACATAGGAATTAATTAGAAAATTGTCACTGGATGTTGGATAATTCCCAGTCTGCAGAATATGGTACATTTTTTTTAACATTTTCTGTGCAAACAATCCTTAATTTCCTTCTATATTTACATGTATTTTACTGAGAACAGGCGGTGTGCCTAAAAAGCGTCCGAAAGCGTCCGGTAGTATGTTATGACGCCCTGTACAGTGTACATGATTATTTATATCATATAATGAATGATAATTTACATATTTAAAGGTCACGGTTACATATTTGATAGTTAACGCTCCCAGTGGAATTTACCATGAAATACAGTCTGGCTGGCAAACTGCAATGCAAGCTAATTTTGAGCCAAATATTCACAAAAGTTCTCAGCCAAGCTAATTTGGCTCATTTTGAAAAAGTCAAGCCAAAACATAAGAATTAATTCAAAATTTAAAGCCAATTAGTACATATATCTGAGCTTTACTGTTTTAATCTTTTGAAATCTAAGACAATTAATTGACTTTAACTGATATACTCTAGAAGCCTATAACATGGAAAATAATTGTCACTTTCAAAATTTCAAGCAAAAATTGACATGGGAACATAAGAATTAGCTAATTAAAGATTTCAAACTAATTAGGCAATTAGCTACATATATCTGAATTTTGACCATTTGAAATGTAAACCAATTAATTGACTTTCACTGACATACTCTATAACATGGTACTACTATTTGTTCCTGAGTACATTATCATTAATTTTGGAAGAGAAACTAAATTTAATGCCAATTTAAACCAACTTTTTCAAGACTTGAGAATTTAGCTGAGGTTAGAGCACCAAATACAAACCGGCAATTTTGTTCAGTGAGTTTTTTTTAACTATCTTATATAGGATGACATTAGGTTGCTAATTTAATTGTTTAAATATATTAAGAACTGATATGTTTATCTCCTCAGCTCCTGAATTAATCTATATACTTATTGAGTAGCTTTTGCTTTAAAATTTTTAAACTTCTCCTGTGAAGTATGAACGGAACTACAGGCAATGACAACACTGGCATTGAGAGAGGTTTGTCCACCTCCTCTCCTTATTGTGTCTTGTGGAATAACTACCATGGCACCCTTGTCTCTACTCTGGATCAACTTAGAAGGGAAGGACAATTACTGGATTGCACCATAGCCTCCACTGATGGGGGTAGAGTACAAGCCCATCAACTCATTCTAGCAGCTTGCTCCTCCATCTGCTTAGATTTCATCAAGGTAGCCAAGTAGGAGATATCTTTACTATTTTCATGTTCTAATTCTTTCTGATATTTGTAATCACTTGTTTTTAATAGCTGAATGAGCAATATTTTTTAATCTCAATATGATTGTATGAAAAATACCAATCAGAATTTAATTTGGTGAGATATAGCAAAGTTGAAGAATGTTAAGCTATTGTTTTACATCTTTCTTGCAGACTTTGGGAGACAAGCATCCTGTAATTTTACTTCCCTCTGAGATAGGAAGCACAGAACTGAGAGCAATGGTAGAGTTCATGTACACAGGACAGGTGAGCAGCATACCTATTGTAACAATTAATTATATGTTTAAATAAAATTTTTCCTGCCATGAAAGAGGAATGGCAGAGAGTTCGCTATAGCTAATAATAGTGTTATTTTGTAATAGCTACTAAAGATATATTTTTATTGTTATAGAAACTTTAAATATTCAGTATCTTCCCAATGTAAGATATAGCACACTGATAAATAAAGTGCTTTGCAGACATTCATTTACAGTAGTTCTCATTTTTCAATGATTAATTACCTCTATTAATGAATTAAGGGTAATTAATTACCTCTTTACAACTAGTGACAACAGGTACCATCGTTTTCTGTATCATGAATATTCTCTCACTTATTTCAGGTTTGCATTGAGCAAGACAGACTGAAGGCTTTCATTCACGGCGCAAAGTACCTAAGAATTAAGGGTTTGGAAGAGAACTCCGATGAAATTGACGCAGAGGTTTGTCTCAATGTAATAACTTGAATGCATCTACTTTGCTTTAAATTGAAAGGATTTCTTAGGAAGCTGTTAATGGAATATAGGAGTAACGTCCATTCATTTTAAATTTTTCTTTGGGTTATGAAACTGTTTGGATTATTTTTGCAATGTTTATAATTTGATGTCTTTGCTATACCCCATTGCTAGCTACTTTTCACATTTGTTAGCTTGATAAATTCTAAAACTCTGTCACTTAGAGAAGCTACTTCCTTAACATCATTCATTCCAATCTCAGGAAGCAGACAGTTCGGTTCAGAATGACTCTTCAATGAATGTTCATCTGAGTAGAGATGGTCTGAAGTTAGATAGCAACAATGCTGATGCTAGCAACTCGAATAGAAAAGTCAATTGGGAGATGGTGGACAGAAAACCTATCATTTTACCTCAAACCGGCACACAGTCAACAGGTGGGTGACTCTTATGCCTTCCATGTAGCTACTTCTTTTTTATACTCTTAACATTACAAACCTTTTTTTTTTAATGGTGTGACACTTTGGGCTCCAAGTATTGTTATTTGATGGTCTTATATTTCAGTTTAATTTAATTCAACATTATATAATAATGTTGCAGGTAGCTTTTCTGCATCTATGAGCATTGGTATGTGATAGTTTGAAACCAGTTTCTTGTCAGATATCTCTTCAATGTCTTGTATATATTTTCATTTTGTTTCTAAAGCTTCAATCAAACTCTTTCTTAATTATATTATCTTTCATTGTTTATCTTCTTTACTGTAGCTACATAGCTAACAGCTAAATTAGAAAATATTCCATATAATTAAAATAGGTAATAAAAACAACTGAACTTAATAAAGCATCATTAATATATCAAATTAATTGCCATCTCAAATGTCTCAATAACAGAGTTAAAATATACCCAATTCTACCTGTTTACATTCTGATTTAATTGTATTGTCATTTTATTATTCAATTAGTTATTCTTCCACCACTATTTTTTCATAGAGCATATGAATGATATGTTCACTCGTTATGGTTCCTTTGTTATTAACCATTATTACTGTACTTGATAATTGTTATATAGTTTTTCATATATGACCGAAGATGTGAAACCTACCGATAATTCGTAACTTACCCTATATCACTTTTTTTAGGCAATCACAAAAGGCGGAGACTTTTCTCTTCGCGCAGACGCCCCATGCACATCAGCAGCAGTGTGGTGTGTTATGAGCAGGAGAATGGGGTGCAGATGGCAGGCACTGGGGACTCTACCACCAGTAAAGTGCACCACATTTGCTCTTCAAAAGAGGATTTGAAAGGTGCCTTTTAGATCTGAAGCGCTAGAAAGCCTATCCATCAAAATATAATAAGTTTCTCTTAGATTCATAAGTTTAACTGCCATGTAAATGCTTGCCATTGATATTTTAATCGAATTCTGTGGGTAGAAAGTTTAAGTTATTATTGGACTAAATAACAGTAAATTCCGGTATAAATTTTTGGAATATAGCTAACTTAATTATTACCTAGATGTAAGAAAATGTTTGCAAAATTGTGATTAAACTATTGATATTGTTTTTTTTCTCAATTTGTACCATCAAACATTGTTTTTAGAAGCTTCCATAGATCTACTTTTCATTCCAAATTTTTTTTATAGGCTTTCTCTCACTCTCAGGTGGCTAAGTTTTTCATTTGCAATTGTTACAATCAATATGAATCTATTTATTCATTGACTCATCTGAGCCAATCATTTTATTTAAAATTAACATGAGCCTAAAAAATTTCATGTGAATTTCTATAGCTACTCCATTTAATGTTACTACTACTGTGTCTTTTTCTATATTCAATAACGATTAGCCATCTTTCTTTTTCTTGCAGACTCATCCGAGCCAATCAATAAAATTCGTCGTCTGAGTACAATGGTGCAAGGGCACTACCATGATGACCTGGAGATCTGCACATGCACCTCCCGTAAGACGTGGAGTGTTTCAGACACTGAGGCACTGCTGCAGTCGTGGAGAGAAACGCTAACGCAGGTGAGATAGGCTGCGCTAAGTAGCTAATTAGGGTAAGATAAGAGTTATAAAACTCTTACGCATTTTCGATCATTTAAAAATATATACAGTAGGACTCCTCTATAGTGAATTAGAGTCCTGAGTAAGAGAATTATCCTCTATAGTGAACAAATTTTCTTTAGTCTACCATGAATAACATCAGTTTTAGAAAAATTATTACCCTATTATGGCAGAATGAAGAAAATTTGTTCACTATACAGGATTATTCTTTTACCCAGGACTCTACATTCACTGTAGAGGAGTTCTACTGAATAAATAATGTAGCTAACTAGTTTTCGAACGAGACACCATCAAAAGGAAACACTGAAAATCGAAAATTTAGAGCATTTAAGCTCTGATCAGTTGCAACAAAACTATTAGCCACCTTGATTGTTTTGGTAGGTAGGTTTTGACAATTGTTTGCATTCTTTATTCTCAAGAACAAGCTATATAAGTATCAATTATATTATTGTTATGAAATTCATTGCAGCTATTTTATTTCTCCATCTTTGCCCTTTATCTCTTTTTAATAAATTTCTTGCCCGAAGTCCTTAGGACTTGGCATTATATGGGCTTGCTGTGATTGAGTAAAATTTATGTATATTAATGTAGTTAATCGTGACAACATTATAATTATTGCTGATGTATTGAATGCAATTATTTATGTAGCTATCATATCTAGGGTTGTTACAATATCCGTTTAAAATCATAGATCTTAAGAATATCATAGACGAAACTAAATGAAATGGTATCGAGTACTATGTAGCTACCGCTAGTTTAGAATAATCCAATAGTCTTTAATTAAATCCGTCTATGATATTTTCATGATCAATGATTTTAAACGCATATTGTCACAACCCTAATCATATCTCCCAATAACCCCCTCCTCCCCCCAGGTGCCCCCCTCTTACTTCATCCGGTCAATGTCTCTCTGCAAGAGAGTGGCTCGGAACCTACAAAGCAGAGGCATTGAGAAGAACTGGAGACAGTGTCAGGTGGGAAATTAAGTCTAGCTTAGTGGGGAAAGTTCTGAATTATTGGTCTGTTCCACATTCTCGCTCATATATGAAGAAATCTATAATAATCGTTATTGATCTTTTTTCGCAGGTATCATTGATACCAAATAAAATATTAACTTTTTTATATATGATCGCAGATGTGGAACCATTTGATAATTCGGAAATTACCCCATCCTAATTGCCAATTTACCATCTTTAAATTTTTTCTCAACTAGCTTTCACAAATTTTTAAACTATGTTTTAACCCCAAAATTTTACTTGATCTTCGTATGCTATCTAATATTTTAATGAAAATTTTCCTTCAGGTTAAAATGAAAAATCTTCGTCGAGAAGTTCGTCTGTACAAAGAATCACGAGTGAAAATTTCTACTCGCAAACCCTCGGAAGTTGCAAATGCCTGTGAAAAGTTACTACCAATAATTGAACAAATATTCAATAAGGTAAGACTCCATTAACTTCTTTAACGCACATATTTTAGATTTTTAATTTAAGTATAGTTCACCCTTTAATATAGGTAGCTAGCTACTCCAAAGTTGGGGATTCAGGCAAAACTACAATTCTTAAATTTCGATTCACACGAAGAAGTATTAAACTAGTATTATTTTACATATTTTTCGACAATGAATATACCAGAAATGACATAGCTACTGTGTGTGTTTTGTAGTGTGACGAGATGAATGCCACCTGGTCTTTCGTTAGAATAAAACAAATATGTGCGTTATGTCTATTCTTTATATACTCAAATGGTAACATATGTCTGATTTTGGTAGCAATTCTATATAGCTATTTTGGTAGCAATTCAATATAATTTGGCATTGATTTGAACTTCTCTAGCTAGTGTGAACCGGGCTTTATTGTAGATATCGGAGAGTTCCACATTTTTTGTAAAAAAAAAGAGACGTTACAGGATACCACCTGCAGTTACTATGGATACCACCTGCAGTTATTATGGATACCACCTGCAGTTATTATGGATACCACCTGCAGCTATTATGGATACCACCTGCAGTTATTATGGATACCACCTGCAGTTATTATGGATACCACCTGCAGTTATTATGGATACCACCTGCAGTTATTATGAATACCACCTGCAGTTATTATGGATACCACCTGCAGTTATTATGGATACCACCTGCAGTTATTATGGATACCACCTGCAGTTATTATGGATACCTGTTAGAATTTAGAGTTAAATAATAATCATTAGCTATGTGCTTTTCCTTACATGATCGAAAAAGTGTAACCGTTTTTAACTCAGAACTTGCCCTTTGCTCTTCTTCTTGCTAATTTGTTCTATGTTGCTGTCTAGGAGGAAGAAATCAGACAGGAGTGGCACCAGATGAAGACAGACGACAGACAGAGAGGAGATGTGGAACTAACTAATGGACAGACGGATGATTTACTCGCACAGGTAAGAAATAGGTGATGGTTAGTAATTGATAATGAAGGTAAGTCCATGGTGCTGATTACTAATTTATTGTGTTTGAATTGTTATAACTGTGTCACCCTTTGAAAAGTTCTCTTTGGAATGAATATAGAAAATGGTATGATTTTATAAAGCTAATATTAGTAAAAGAGAGCTAGCTATCTATAATGATATTGAAAGAGTTCCATCTACTATAATAATAATTATTTATTAAGAAAGCTCTAATGCATTTGTAATTTGGATTTATTATTATTGCTTCAACACGTTGACTACGTATGCTCAGAATGAAATCTAGGCTAACTGACTTCTCTAAAAATACAAGTTATTGCCATGATAGCGAGATGAGCTGAGTGTCTCCGTGTGTACCTATTGATATTATCTCTATGATAAAAACAGTTATTGTAGTTCACATTGTCACAATTTAATTAGAGTTTAAAATATTGACAGTGTAGCTACCACTAAATTAGCCAACGTGTTAAGGTGATAATTAAGAATTGAAATCCCCTCCCCCCCCTCCTCCAGGTGGTTGCCTTAGGCCCCCCACTGGCTGACTCTGATCTGGGGGAGGACACAGACGTGGCAGTGGAAGCTGATGGGGGATATGAGGAGTCTGACGTGATAGTGGGGGTAGATGACATGGAGGTAACTGACATGGCGGGGGTGGAGGTTACTACCGCTTCCACCATCGGTGGATTTGAGCGGAGAAGACAGAGGGATGTTCCACCACACCACATTATGGAGCATCAACCAGATGGTGAGTGCTGGGGAGTCAATTACACAAAAACTTGTGTGGTTGTATGCCATAACTACCTGAATTCTGATAGATGTTTAAGTACAACCTGGATAATAAAGTGTGGTTGCTTTTTAGCTAACAACCATGTCAGTTATAGTTGTTTTTATTTACAACCGTACCTGTCTTTGTTTTTTATAGTTTATTTAACAAGTAGCTAGCTATATTATTATTTTTATTTTGAAGTAGCCATAACATGATAGCTCCATAGATTATAAAATATTTACAATCATTGTTTGATAGCTAATTACATTCATTTTATCCCCATACTCTCTATCTCATCCCCATACTCTCTATCTCATCCCCATGCTCTTTATCTCATCCCCATACTCTCTATTTCATCCCCATGCTCTCTATCTCATCCCCATGCTCTCTATTTCATCCCCATGCTCTCTATCTCATCCCCATGCTCTCTATCTCATCCCCATGCTCTCTATCTTATCTCCATGCTCTCTATCTCATCTCCATGCTCTCTATCTCATCCCCATGCTCTCTATCTCATCCCCATGCTCTCTATCTCATCCCCATGCTCTCTATTTCATCCCCATGCTCTCTATTTCATCCCCATGCTCTCTATTTCATCCCCATGCTCTCTATCTCATCCCCATGCTCTCTATCTTATCCCCTGCTCTCTATCTCATCTCCATGCTCTCTATCTCATCCTCATGCTCTCTATCTCATCCCCATGCTCTCTATCTCATCCCCATGCTCTCTATCTCATCCCTATGCTCTCTATCTCTTTACAGGTTCCATTCACCACATAGTGGAGGATATGTCTCTGACGTTTGGCAAAGAAGATCAACAGGTTTAACTGAGGAATAAGTGATATTTCTTGTGAATTTGTCTATGTACAAAGTGAATAATGAGTTGCCAGCTAGTGTATTATCTTAATACGTTACCATCTCTCGCCTGTTTCACACGGGGCATTTTTTTCAACAAAAACACTGTGGAAAAACGTCCAATCTAAGTGTACATATATATCACATACGTTTATTCTGTTTTAGCATTTTTCCATTCTTCGTTTTCTTTGCTGCGGCATAAGAAAAACGCCCGTTTAAAAGAAGTATTACATTACTGGGCATTACGTATAAGCAAAGTAAGACAGCGTCCACATTTGCCTTTACGCTAACTCCATCTATCTTCACTCTCTATTCTATTTAAAATACCTCTAATGTTTTATTAATAACAGAGCTATCTTCATTTTTTCTCAAAAGTATACGACACTATACTTTACGTTACTCTATTTTACGTTGTGGAACAGGTGAATGTTAGTTTGGACAAAACTTACAATTCTTGACGTTCTTCTTTACTCGAGCACCCCACCTCATATTCATGTACATATTGCATAAGAAAATATTCGTTAGTGAGTAGCTAGTGTACAAAGTTTATTGAGAGTACCTGTTATAGTGGAGTAACTTATTGTTAATTATATGTTAAGCGAAATTGAAGAAATAACTTCTTAAGATGAAACTGATTTTCATTCTCCTGAAATATGTTAGTGTGACGTTACTTTGTGACAATGTGACGTTACTTTGTGACAGTGTGACGTTACTTTGTGACAATGTGACGTTACTTTGTGACAATGTGACGTTACTTTGTAACAGTGTGACGTTACTTTGTGACAATGTGACGTTACTTTGTGACAATGTGACGTTACTTTGTGACAATGTGACGTTACTTTGTGACAATGTGACGTTACTTTGTAACAGTGTGACGTTACTTTGTGACAACGTGACGTTACTTTGTGACAATGTGACGTTACTTTGTAACAGTGTGACGTTACTTTGTGACAATGTGACGTTACTTTGTGACAATGTGACGTTACTTTGTAACAGTGTGACGTTACTTTGTGACAATGTGACGTTACTTTGTAACAGTGTGACGTTACTTTGTGACAATGTGACGTTACTTCGTGACAGTGTGACGTTACTTTGTGACACTGTTAAGTTACTTTGTGGCAACGTGACGTTACTTTGTGACAATGTGACGTTACTTTGTGACAATGTGACGTTACTTTGTGACAATGTGACGTTACTTTGTGACAATGTGACGTTACTTTGTAACAGTGTGACGTTACTTTGTGACAATGTGACGTTACTTTGTAACAGTGTGACGTTACTTTGTGACAATGTGACGTTACTTCGTGACAGTGTGACGTTACTTTGTGACACTGTTAAGTTACTTTGTGGCAACGTGACGTTACTTTGTGACAATGTGACGTTACTTTGTGACAATGTGACGTTACTTTGTGACAATGTGACGTTACTTTGTGACAATGTGACGTTACTTTGTGACAATGTGTCGTTACTTTGAGACATTGTGAAGTTACTTTGTGACAATGTGACGTTACTTTGTGACAATGTGACTTTACTTTGTAACAATGTGACGTTACTTTGAGACATTGTGAAGTTACTTTGTGACAATGTGACGTTACTTTGTGACAATGTGACTTTACTTTGTTACAATGTGACGTTACTTTGTAACAATGTGACGTTACTTTGTGACAATGTGACGTTACTTTGTGACAATGTGACGTTACTTTGTGACAATGTGACGTTACTTTGTTACAATGTGACGTTACTTTGAGACACTGTGACGTTACTTTGTGACAATGTGACGTTAATTTGTAACAATGTGACGTTACTTTGTTACAATGTGACGTTACTTTGTGGCAATATGACGTTAATTTGTAACAATGTGACGTTAATTTGTGACAATGTGACGTTACTTTGTGGCAATATGACGTTAATTTGTAACAATGTGACGTTAATTTGTGACAATATGACGTTACTTTGAGACACTATGACGTTACTTTGTGACAATGTGACGTTAATTTGTGACAATGTGACGTTACTTTGTGGCAATATGACGTTAATTTGTAACAATGTGACGTTAATTTGTGGCAATATGACGTTAATTTGTAACAATGTGACGTTAATTTGTGACAATGTGACGTTACTTTGTGGCAATATGACGTTAATTTGTAACAATGTGACGTTAATTTGTGACAACATGACGTTACTTTGAGACACTATGACGTTACTTTGTGACAATGTGACGTTAATTTGTGACAATGTGACGTTACTTTGTGGCAATATGACGTTAATTTGTGACAATGTGACGTTACTTTGTGGCAATATGACGTTAATTTGTAACAATGTGACGTTAATTTGTGACAATATGACGTTACTTTGAGACACTATGACGTTAATTTGTAACAATGTGACGTTAATTTGTGACAATGTGACGTTACTTTGTGGCAATATGACGTTAATTTGTAACAATGTGACGTTAATTTGTGACAATATGACGTTACTTTGAGACACTATGACGTTACTTTGTGACAATGTGACGTTGCTTATTGACAATGTTCTCGTAATGTAAGCTAATTATTATTTTAAAGTGCATCTATGGTAAAGTTTCAATTACTGGAGGAAAATTTCAATTGGTAATAATTAAAGAACTCCTTAAAATACACTAAACCTTTATCGTTCATCTGAACTGCTTTTCAAATGCTATGGGCAAAATATTAAAAACAAAAATAACCGTATGTAATAATGATATTCTTCTATAAAATGAAACTAACTAGAACGCTATTACATTTTCAATTGACGAGAGAAAAAATTAAGAGAAAACAAAACAGGTGAACCAGGGTACAAGAACATAACGTGTACAGTAAACTAGTAGACGATGCAAAAATATGACGTAACCAAAACAACATATTTTTTGTTTGTGACTGAGCGGCTCATAATTCCTTGTATTTGCATGTTAATATCGAGAAGTTTAAAGTCATTTTATAAGGGTTTCGTGCAAAAGAAACGCGAAAATGTCGATTGAACCTCAATGTTGAATTTATTTCTTTAACTTATCTATAAAAAGTAGGGTCTGGAACATATGCTACCTAGGAGCCTAAACTAGTGCTAGTAAACTGCTAAATTGAATAACAATTAAGGAAATAAATAATGAAAATACAATTTAGGCTAACCAATGCCTACTTAGTAATTGATAAGAAAAAAAATTAAATTTAGAAGTGACTAAGTTTAAGCAGGTTTTCCCATGTTTCAAAGTGTGGTCAGAGTCGTCATTTCCAGTCACCCGGTGGTCACATCAAACTAGATTCGATCAGTTGATTACCTTACCCGATATGTTACTGTAAATCCTGCCATACCCTATATGTTTCTGTACCCTGCTGGTGAACAATGGACCAGTTCATTCAACTATTATATTGTTATAATCGAAATTCAAGTTCGAATTATCTCTGTATGTTGTCTTATACTTAGTGTGTTCATATAATATCAGTTCAATGTCCTCTAACCTCACGGATGCCATGTCAGGAACGTTTGAAAAAATGAATCTCATTGCACTTGAAACTTCGTCTTTACATACGATATCTCGAATTCATCTTCTTCGTCCTTTGACTTAATAATTACATGAACAGAGTACCTTTTAGAAATCACTTAACAAGTACATAATATTTCATTTTAAGCGTTTTACACAGAGGTTTGCGTTCCACTGACCTGCCAGTGAGCATAATATCTTCGTTCACTCTTTCAGAAGAATTATCAGTTAGATCGAGTCCAGTATCAGACCAAAACAAAGATCTACGGATACTTTATGACGTGATTTCAAGGCCTAATTATCGTTTTAGTGGCAACGGCCAAAAGTTCTTGTTTCTCATGTGTGTCCGTTGCAATCATGCTGCGTCTCTTTCATCCATTATATGAAATTTGTTTTCTATGCTTTGCTTTGTGATAACCTCTGATTGCTTGAACAATAATTGAAGATGAAATCTTCACTATGCTAGAAGAGATCTCGCTTCATCTGGATGTTCTGTTTCTACAAAAAGCCCTGAAGTTACAGAGCTATCTAACCTAGAGTAGAAAAACAACAATAAATTAATTGCGGCTGAAACAGTTGCTCGACTTCTTACAATGATGCAAGACAATCTGAAAGAATGCATATTCTTCAATGATCTTTTCATTCATAACGGTTCATAATTGAACTAAAAAATAGATATTTATCGATTAATATGGAATGATTAATTAAGACCCAATGATGACCATGAGGCCATTTTGAAAACATGTGCGTATAGTTGCTCAACCACTAGAGTAAAAAGGTAATCCTTTTATATGATCATATCTTACATATAACTTTATATTATAGAAGAATGCCGTAAAAATAATTTGTTAAATTAACAGATTTATAAAAATTGAAAGAATTTATGAAAAATTTGGTTTTCCCACCTCTAAAACAAGTTTTTGCATTTACGCAGAGCTGACTGCACATAAACTGCAGAGCGAGTGAATGCACTAATGTAGTCCTAATTTACCACTAAGATGTTGTTCAAAATTATCCTGGAATAATAAGAGTTATTCATCATGTCCAATTGTTCACAGTGTCCCATTGATGAACATCTTCCCCTACTATTTAAGTTTACAGTAAAACTCCTGATTTATGAAGTTTTGTTATGAAGCACTCGAGTAATGAAGTACCTGAGTTATGAAGTAGTTTTCTTTGTTTAAATCATAGAAAGCGTTACTACTTGAGGTATAACTATACTTTTTACAAGTCAAGTTGGCAGAAGTGAATAATGAATTGGCACAAGTCAAAAATGAATTGGCACAAGTGAAAAATGAATTGGTATAATTGAAAGTCATATTGCAAAAGTGAAAATGAAAATTGCAAGTATGACAAGCAATTTTTTTAATGAAAATTACAACCTCAATCCAATAGTGGGTTTTTGCAATCTTCTCCATCAGACTCTACCATATAATAATATAATACTATATTATAGAATAATACTCTAGTATAGAATAACACCCAATTATAGGATATTACTCAATTATAGGATAATAATCAATTATAGAATAATACTCAATTATTAGGTACTACTTAATTCTAGGATAGTCCCAATTATAAAATATTACCCAATTATAGGAAATTACCCAATAAAGGCTGCTTCACACATCACCGGGATCCGTCCGGCACGTCACCGGTCCGTCTCCGTCACTCTCCTCTCGGTGATTCGGTGTCAGTGAAAAAATATATCGTTACATTAATTTCAACGGACATATTCACACAGTACCGGCTCTCCTCAGTGATAAAAAATCACTGACCGGTGACGTCCCGGACAGATATCGGTGATGTGTGAAGCAGCCTTTATAGGATACTACCAATAATTGAGTATTATCCTATTATTGGGTATTATTCTATAATAGAGTATTATTCTATAACAGAGTATTGTTCTATAATAGAGTATTGTTCTATAACAGAGTATTGTTCTATAATAGAGTATTGTTCTATAACAGAGTATTGTTCTATAATAGAGTATTGTTCTATAACAGAGTATTGTTCTATAACAGAATATTGTTCTATAATAGAGTATTGTTCTATAATAGAGTATTGTTCTATAATAGAGTATTGTTCTATAATAGAGTATTGTTCTATAATAGAGTATTGTTCTATAATAGAGTATTGTTCTATAATAGAGTATTGTTCTATAATAGAGTATTGTTCTATAACAGAGTATTGTTCTATAACAGAGTATTGTTCTATAATAGAGTATTGTTCTATAATAG
>CANNZV010004536.1:0-39486 GCA_947561585.1 Caprella mutica
CAGGCCATCTACGGCGGATACTTTATGAAGTGATTTCGAAGGCCTTATCCTTAGTGGCACCAGCAAAAAGCTCTTCTTTCTCTGGTGTATCCGTTGCAATCATGCTGCGTCATTTTCTTTCATTAGTGAAATTTGTTTCTATGCAGTGCTTTGTATGACCTCAGATTGCTAAAGCTCTTGAACATGATCGAAAGTCCCGCTTCAGCTGGAAGCTCTGTTTCTACAAGAAGCCCTGAAGCTACAGTTCACGTTATTGTATCAAAAATAAATATTTATTGATTCATATGGAGTAACTAGACAGTTTGGTTGACAATAGGGCACTGTCCCAATGTTAACCAAATTTTCAGTCCCAATGATCACCATGACGCCATTTTGAAAACAAATGGGTATAGCAGCTCAAACTACTAAAGTATAAAGGCAATCCTTTCATGATCATATTTTACATATTACTTAATATTATGTAAAAATGCTGTAAGCATTATATGTTAAATTAACAGATTTATAACAATTGAAACAAAGCACGAAAAATTTAGTTTTCCACCTCTAAAACACGTTTTCGCTTTTACACAGGGCTGACTGCACCCCAACCGCTGATTGCAATGCGAGTGAATGCATTGAAGTGTGCCTAATTTACCACTAGATTTTGTTAAAAATTATCCTTAAATAAAAAAGTTATTCAGCATGTCCCATTGTTCCCAGTGTCTCATTGATGATCATCCTCCCCTACTTGTAGTATCAAATTACAACAGTTTTTGAATAAAGAAATATAAAGTTTTTAGACTGTAGCTAACTAACGTCACATAAAATCTGAAAATTATAAATACGCTAAACAAAACTAAAAGCATTAATTGTATGCTATGACCTTGTTGTAGTCTATAAAAGAACTATATTTGTCATATTTTCTACAACTTTACGCAGTCTAATCAAAAAAAAATTATTATTTGCAATTCTTCAGAGGAGGGCACTAAGTTGCTCTAAGCGAAATTCTTGATATGATTGTTTTATTACAGAAGACTTTGACGTAGAATATTTTACCTATTTTTAAATTATATTATAGTCACCTATACTGAGCTATACACACAGAGAAAGGATTAGTTGAATCAAATCAAATTGGATTTGTTTTGACTCATATGAATGGGTTATTTTTGCGCCTACCTACGTGATGAGTTGCAGGTACTACTTAAAAGTAGTTAAATTGACGTGGGTTGAAGCGAAACAGTCGTTTTGACACACTCCTAAACTTAAAAAAAGTAGCACCAACTCTCCTAGTAAGTTAATTTATACTCCAGATACATTGGATTAACAGTCTTTGTGAGTTACTACAATACACTCCGTCATAGTTGTTTTAACATACTTTATAATTCTCAAAAAATTAACTTTCAACTCTTATAGTAAGTTGATTCAATCTATAAAATGAATTGAATTAACTAATGTTTGATGACACACCACGATATAGTTGTTTTAACACACATGAAAACATGAATAAAGTCCAACCAACTCACGTAATAAATTGATTCAAAGCATAAATTGGTGACCCATTAGATATGAGTAAACTTTTTTCCCTGTGTACCTTTGGTACTGAGGGTGTCCCACAAAAATGTCCCCGACTTTTTAATTGATCATATCTCAACTTTAAATTAACATATTTTGTTTTCTTTTTAAAATTCATAGTTTTCGATAATTGGTTGAATAACCACTTCACACTGATCGATTTTCTGAAAGGGGTAGAAACACTCTTGTTCAAAGGAAAATTAAGGAAGAGGACAATGGTGTTCTTCATTTCACAAAACCTACTGTAGAAAATAATTTCACAAAAATATAATGTTAAGTATTAAACCCTCTGAGAGGTTATTTGCTTTTATTTTCACAGTTTGAACACCCCTAAAATAAAGCTGACTATTGAAAAAAGAATCTTCATCCTATTGGAATATGAAACAACGAGAAACATTGAACAATAAACAAGTTAGAATAGCGTTTAATGAAGCATTCCCGTTAAGGAACTCGTCAGATAGGAAAACTGTCTGTGAATCGCACTGTTAAAAAAATTCAAAGAACATGGAAGTATCTGCAAACGAAATCAAAGGATAACCAGGAAAGAAAATAACTCAAAGAACCGAAAATAACATCGCAATTGTCCAGCGAGCGACTACTGAAAATCCTGCATTCTACATCAAGCGCAATGAGACTAACCTCACCAAGTCTACAATCCAATAATTTTAACTAAAGATATTCGTTTTCATCTGTACAAGATGCAAATGAAGCACAAGTTACTACCCCTGTGACTATGCCAGGAGAAGAGAGTTCTGCAAAATCCTAAGAAGAGTGAAGCTGTCAGTTTGGGCTGGTCTTTGCGGAAATGGAAATGTTATTGGACCGTACTTCTATGATGAAAATCTGACAGTAGATATTTATTTAGAAATGTTGAATGAAATAATCATTCCTTAATTGCAACTTGCTTATCCCAGAAATCAATTTCACGCATTTGGTGTCAACAGAACGGTGCTCCTGCCCATCGACGAATCATAGTTAAGAGCCAAGGCCAAATTGCAAGAGGTCATTTGGATGCGGATTATTTCTCCTGGAAATGCAGTTGAATGGCCACAAAGAAGCCCAGATCTTATCTCTTGTGTTTTTTTCTTTGGGCATATGTGAAGGGACCGTTTACAAAACAACACCTCTATCATTAATAACTCTTCGACAATGAATTGAAGAAGTGTTTCGAGAACTAACAGAAAACGGTGAAATAATCTGAAAAACTCATCTTTCAATGGTGGACAGAAGTAATATTTAACCTGAGAGAAATGGAGGGCAAGTTGAAAAATACTAAATTACACTTAATTCAAAAATTATTTAATGTTGTCAGAGGGACTCCCTATGCTGACTAGCCTTTTAATCGAATAGCATGTCAGATTCTACAATATACTTTTTATTCTAATTGATAATCATGTATGATCTATTGCCAGGAATTCATGAAGGATATTTAAACACAATATTGTTACTATTGTACTATAATATAATAATGCTTGCCTACCTAACAATCTACCTAACTATTAATAAAGTTGTTACAATAATGATTGATTGTTTTTTTCATTTGATCTTCAGATTCGAAATTTCCTCATACAGTGGCTACATTGAATTCCATGTGGTCCCTGATTCAGTAGGCAGCACACAATTCATTTCATCATAATCCTCAGGTAACTTTCCTTTCCACACAACTCAATAAATTTTCCGTATGATTACTGTTGGAGCAGAATTATTAATCCGCTGATCAGACAGAAGGGAGAATCTTCAACAAGAATCAATCTCAAGTCCAAGAAATTGAGCTGAAACAGAATGGAACATAAATATCTGGATTTTTAATATCTCCACAGTTATAAACAAAAATACAGTAGGAATTTCTTGACTCACCTTGCTCTTCTCGGTTGGAATATGAAAGGTGCATCATTTATCGGGAATCAACGTTACTATTACATTTTTTCATCATTTGATATAACTAGGCTATTTTAATAGAGTATTTTTTGATGAATAAATTTGTGAATACAATATCTGTAAGATATAAACATTAATTTTATATTTATTAATATGGGTGTACATCTCATGACAATGTAATCATTTGTTACTCTCTTAAATTTAGGGTTATTCGGTTTTTAAGAACAAAATAAGAAAGCGTACAAAAAAATTTCCTTTGAACAAGAGTTTTTCTACTCCTTTCAGTTAATCAATCAGTGTGAGGTGGTTATTCAACCAATTTTCAAAAACTATAATTATTTGAAAAGAAAACAAAATTTACTACACTTTGAAAAAAAAGACGATTAAAATATGTTCATTTACTGTGAAGATACGATCAATTAAAAAGTCGGGGACATTTTTGCGGGACAACCTGTATAACTATCAATAGACATATAACTCACATAAATGATCAAACGATGCACAGCAAAACCTTTTAGTAGACAAACCTCCAATTCAACCAACTTTCATTTGAAACTGTACTGGAAAAAACATCGAACTAGACAAAACACAACTTTTGTCACCTGTCAGTTATTCTAGTGTAAATATTACAAGGAGAAATAATTACAATACTGCTCTGAAGATAATTCTCTAATTTTAATGATTTATTATATTTATTTATGCTGTTTTTAGGATAAAACATATAGGGCAGAAAAATAACAGAATCAATTTCAGATTTAATGGTAGAGTCTGTGCTAAAGAAAATTGATGTTTAAAGTTATAGAAAACTAGATACAGTGAAGACTATTATCATTAATTTCATAAAATGAATATTTTATTCATTTTAATTGAAACAGAAAAATTCATACAGTTTCTAAATGTGTTTCCCCATTCAAAATTAGTATGTTAGACACCATTAATTTAGCATTAAAGTAATAATAAATAAATAGAGCTATCGAAATATTAAAGTTACCGCTTTACTTTTAAAGAAAACGATTTTGGTCTAGTAGGAAACTAATATAGTGAGTTTCTTACTAGACCAAACAAACTTGGAACGTAACTCTGGTCTACTACGAGGTTTTGCTGCTGTTTATTTTACAAACTATAAAAGCTTAAAAATTTCTAAGAACACAGTTTGTTCGTTTACTTTTTCTGCATCTATCTTGATGATTTGTTAGGAGTTAGGATGGAAATTAAACATCCTGCAGTGAACTGAAAAAATGTAAGTGAAAAGGGCTTGCGCGAGGACACAAAAAATTCATAATAGGAATAATTTATTTCCATATGGTAGTAGTAAAAATTAAATCCTATCATTTTTTCATTCAATTAACGTTTATGTCATTCACTTTTTCATTCATGGAAATACATCTTCATCACCAATCACGATATCTTCAACAAAATGTGCATTTCTTTGTAGAAATCATTTTGCAAAATTTAGACGTTGCAGTAAAGCAGTTCTAAGAGTCCGAGCCTTGCATGCTTCTTCAAAGGATAATATCTAAAATCGTGTTTAACAATTTAGTGAAATGTGTCTTAAATTATCTAATTCTTACTTTCTGATTTACATTTTTGTATTCTCAATAAGCTGTTCATGAAAGATTAATGCTTTCATGTGTTCATTCTTTTCTCTGGCGACATGATCGGCTTAATAAGTTATACTCTCAAAATCTTCCAAAAAAGATGTGCCAATTACCTAATTTACGGATTTGTCTCTTAATTGACGTTATTTCTAATTTAATTGCTCATAACTTTTTCATTTAAATACACATTTCAATGAACTTTGAAGCAATGAATGCGTTTAGATATTAGGTATCGAAATATCGACTTAAAATTTTCCAAGAGTAAGTAAATAGTCCGCTGTAACAACACCTATACGCTCTCAAAATCTACCATTTGTTAACAGATAAAAATATAAAATCATACGATCTTTTTTCATATAGAAATAAATATCTAAAAGATAAGAATTTACAGTATAAGGCTCACTCCAGTATTAGTCTCTACCTCTCAAATGACTCAATTTTCCCTTCAAAGAAGTAGGATATAGCTAAACCAGGCCTGATAAACTCCAATACCTATAAATCACCGATATTCCGATGCAGATACCACACTTACAAAAGTGGCCAATATAACTAGTACCGATAGCGATAGTATCGATTCAGTCTTAAATTCAAAGTTCAAACTCTTCATATCAAAAGCCAGGTTAATAAGAGTAGCTAGAGTGAAGGGAAAATTAAACAACAATATCATTTCAGCTTCATTGTTCAATAGCAAATATTGCGCCTGTGCCATCGTCAGACGAAGATAAAATTATTTGTCCGGATCTAGAACAAAAGATACATTAGTTAGCTAACATCACTAAATATATTAAGGCTTATAGCAAGAAGCACACTATTTCACAGAGTATTTCTTCAAAGTATTTGTTGACAGTGTCATACACTGACCTGTCTGTAGCTACACTGAGCACTCCATCACTGTGTCCTACTAGTCTGTGCGTCTGTTTGCCAGAGAGTACATTCACCACTCGAACATTGCCGTCTAGACAGGAGAAATAAGCTGAGGGATTGACAAGAGAAATGGCAACTCTAGTCACTCCGCAAGGAAGTGTTAAACTGTGACGGTGGCACTGCAAACAACACGTAAGAAATTACAGAAAATATAGTACATTTCTATGGAATGTTATATCAAAAAAGTGAATCTTAAATATCTCTTAGTTATTATTACTTTAATTATTGAAGTACATGAGTGCTGCAATTATATTAGCACTTGCCTACATTATAGCAGTGACTTTACCTGTTTGACCACATCGTAGATAGACACTTCCCCCGACAGTTTCCCCACCACCAGCAGGTTGGGATGAGAGACGGAGAAGCCAAGGCACTCTATGGAGTCATCGGGAGAGGGAGATGGAACTGAACAAGCAGTGTACACTAACTGTAGTGGAGGGAGGAGAGTAATTAGATAACTGCAGTGGAGGGAAGAGAGTAATTAGATAACTGTAGTGGAGGGAGGAGAGTAATTAGATAACTGTAGTGGAGGGAAGAGAGTAATTAGATAACTGTAGTGGAGGGAGGAGAGTAATTAGATAACTGTAGTGGAGGGAGGAGAGTAATTAGATAACTGCAGTGGAAGGAGGAGAGTAATTAGATAACTGCAGTGGAGGGAGGAGAGTAATTAGATAACTGCAGTGGAGGGAGGAGAGTAATTAGATAACTGCAGTGGAGGGAGGAGAGTAATTAGATAACTGTAGTGGAGGGAAGAGAGTAATTAGATAACTGTAGTGGATGGAAGAGAGTAATTAGATAACTGCAGTGGAGGGAGGAGAGTAATTAGATAACTGCAGTGGAGGGAGGAGAGTAATTAGATAACTGCAGTGGAGGGAGGAGTGTAATTAAATAACTGCAGTGGAGGGAGGAGAGTAATTAGATAACTGCAGTGGAGGGAGGAGAGTAATTAGATAACTGTAGTGGAGGGAGGAGAGTAATTAGATAACTGCAGTGGAGGGAGGAGAGTAATTAGATAACTGCAGTGGAGGGAGGAGTGTAATTAAATAACTGCAGTGGAGGGAGGAGTGTAATTAAATAACTGCAGTGGAGGGAGGAGAGTAATTAGATAACTGCAGTGGAGGGAGGAGAGTAATTAGATAACTGTAGTGGAGGGAGGAGAGTAATTAGATAACTGTAGTGGAGGGAGGAGAGTAATTAGATAACTGCAGTGGAGGGAGGAGAGTAATTAGATAACTGCAGTGGAGGGAAGAGAGTAATTAGATAACTGTAGTGGAGGGAGGAGAGTAATTAGATAACTGCAGTGGAGGGAAGAGAGTAATTAGATAACTGCAGTGGAGGGAGGAGAGTAATTAGATAACTGCAGTGGAGGGAGGAGAGTAATTAGATAACTGCAGTGGAGGGAGGAGAGTAATTAGATAACTGCAGTGGAGGGAGGAGAGTAATTAGATAACTGCAGTGGAGGGAGGAGAGTAATTAGATAACTGCAGTGGAGGGAGGAGAGTAATTAGATAACTGCAGTGGAGGGAGGAGAGTAATTAGATAACTGTAGTGGAGGGAGGAGAGTAATTAGATAACTGTAGTGGAGGGAGGAGAGTAATTAGATAACTGCAGTGGAGGGAGGAGAGTAATTAGATAACTGCAGTGGAGGGAAGAGAGTAATTAGATAACTGTAGTGGAGGGAGGAGAGTAATTAGATAACTGCAGTGGAGGGAAGAGAGTAATTAGATAACTGCAGTGGAGGGAGGAGAGTAATTAGATAACTGCAGTGGAGGGAGGAGAGTAATTAGATAACTGCAGTGGAGGGAGGAGAGTAATTAGATAACTGCAGTGGAGGGAGGAGAGTAATTAGATAACTGCAGTGGAGGGAGGAGAGTAATTAGATAACTGCAGTGGAGGGAGGAGAGTAATTAGATAACTGCAGTGGAGGGAGGAGAGTAATTAGATAACTGCAGTGGAGGGAGGAGAGTAATTAGATAACTGCAGTGGAGGGAGGAGAGTAATTAGATAACTGCAGTGGAGGGAGGAGAGTAATTAGATAACTGCACATTTATTTCTAAATTGCCTGCAATTTAGGTGAACCAGTGCATTTTCTATAATTTGACCAAAATGTGAAAGAATCAATTAGGGGAACATTAATAACAGAATAAAATTGACCAATTGATTTTAAAAAGCCATATTTAATTATCTATACAGGGTGGGGCGTAAGTTTGGAAGCAATTTTTCAAACATTAATATAATTCTTAAAAATAAGTTCCTAAGTAGGTGATAGGGTTTGAACTATAGTAGAGACACTACATTATGACGTGGCAGTGTTATTTTCTACAAAAATTTAGTCAATTCAAAAATGTCAGACAAAAGAGAAGCCATTATTGCTCTACACCGTGCCGGGAAGTCAGATTCCGTCATTTCAAAGACTCTCTCAATAGCGAGATCAACTGTTTGGAAGTGTGTGAAGCGTTTTAATGAGAGAGGAGACTTGACTGATCGTCCAAGAAGTGATAAACCACGCTCACAACGCACCAAACAACTGATAAAATGTGCCCGAGAGAAGATCAGGAGGAACCCGAAAAGGTCAATACGATTGTTAGCCAAAACAGCTAATGTGAGTCCCAGAATAATGAGAAGAGTTGTCAAAGAAGACCTAAACATGTCCTCTTTCACCCTCCAAAAGAGACAGACTCTGTCAGAAGCTGTAAAGAAAAAGAGATTGGAGAGAAGCAAAGCACTTCTGAGAGAATTGAAGTCTGGCACGGCTGGTGAAATTGTTTGGTCTGACGAAAAAATTTTCACAGTGGAAATGGCTCATAACCGGAGGAATGACAGAATAATTGGTAAAAGTGCAAAAGACATCCCATACAACCAAAAAACTGTCCACAGAACCATGAAACCTGCTTCAGTAATGGTCTGGGCCGCCGTTTCAGAAACTTGGAGATCTCCTTTAATTTTTGTGGAACAAGGCGCCAAAATCAATGCTAAATGTTATATAGAGAATATTTTAACGCCAATGTTGGAGTCAGCTAAGGATCACTTCGATAATGACACTCTATGGACATTTCAGCAAGACGGCGCGACTTCACATACTGCAAATGTCACTCAAAACTGGTGCCATGACCATCTTCCACGGTTTTGGTCCAAAGAAATGTGGCCTCCCTGCTCCCCAGATGTTAATCCTATGCACTTTTCGGTATGGTCCATTCTTGAATCAAAGACCTGTGGTAAATTCCATTGCAGTGTGTATGATTTAAAGCGTTCGCTCCAGAGATCTTGGAAGGAAATTTCACAAGAACAGTTGCGTGCCGCAGTAGGAGGAGTTCGGAGGAGATTTGAGGCTGTTATTAAAAACAAGGGGGGACATTTTGAATAAATTTATGATTTTAGAATTCTTAAAACCCTTATGTAATAATACATAACTGTAAATTATTAAATATATTTTTCGTTGGATTAGGTATAATATGCACTTTCATTTGCTTCCAAACTTACGCCCCACCCTGTATTATACACGTTTGTGTTCATAATATGTTTTTATTTATGGTTCGTTTTTTTGAAGGGATACTTATTTATTTTAGTGGGGGTTTAACGTCTGCTTCGGAACCAAAGGCCATATCTCTGACGTCAAAAGGAAATTAAATACAAGGGACTGGAAGGAGCAGTCAGAGAGGAAAGTGGCTCCATGAACAAAGTCACTTACCACCGTCGGTGGCAATGCTCATGGATGCAGAAAAGCTACTCCGTGAATGCAGTCACTTACCAAGGAATGTGACGAAACGGGACACAAGCACTGGTGGCTGCACTCACGGATGGAAGAGGAAAATGAAGAGATGAGAGTAAATGAAGCCAACGAACCTACCTAACACAAAATCTAAGACCTCGTAGTTGAAGAGCATAACCCTAGCGCTAACCTCTAAAACTGCAAGTAGCTAGCGTTAAAAAAATGATAAACATGGTAAAAATGAAAAAAGACCATCCATAATCCAAATTACAACAGTTCGGGGACCAAGGGACGGTTTGAAAGGATAATAGCTATTATTTAAGTCTCTACTAGATAATATCGTGTCCAAATAGCTACGTGCCAACGTCATCTGGCTGACTACTTAACCCATAATATTAACATTAATTTTTAAACTTTCAACAGTACACCTATTAAGATGCACAATTTCTAGAGGCTGTCCATTGTTCATTTAAACTTGGGTAATAACTATAAAATCGCACCGGGCCTCTAAGATTAGCTAGATTTAAGATAATATTGGAGTTTCTAATCCCAATGCACATTATTCGTTCGAATTGAATTGGTTTATAGCAGAGCTTACCTTTCCAGGTTTTTTCTTGTCGTAGTCAGGCATGGTATTTAGCTTCACAGCCCCGTCCATACCTCCCGTTACGAATAGTTTTCCCTGAGAATGCGTCTGAATGACTGTGACTTCATCAGAGTGGTTACTTCTCTCGTCTAGAGTCTGTCTGCTGTTAGACTTGATGTGAAAACAAGCCACTACACCATTCTCATAACCACCAACAACGAACTGACCTGAGGGAGAACGTACACTTACCATTCAAAGTAAGTACAGAAAAGAATGGTAACTTATTTTCCCAATTTACTATCTATCGGGACATTCAAATTATTGAACAACTTATTACCACAGGGCTATTTCGATTCCACTTTGAAACAGACTAATGATGTACGGTATGTTTCCTTTGATTAGATTCATTTACGGATAACTATAGCAGTCTCACTTCTAGGAGATATTTAGAGATAACAGAAAGAGATATTTAGAGATAACAGAAAGAGATATTTAGAGATAACAGAAAGAGATATTTAGAGATAACAGAAAGAGATATTTAGAGATAACAGAAAGAGATATTTAGAGATAACAGAAAGAGATATTTAGAGATAACAGAAAGAGATATTTAGAGATAACAGAAAGAGATATTTAGAGATAACAGAAAGAGATATTTAGAGATAACAGAAAGAGATATTTAGAGATAACAGAAAGAGATATTTAGAGATAACAGAAAGAGATATTTAGAGATAACAGAAAGAGATATTTAGAGATAACAGAAAGAGATATTTAGAGATAACAGAAAGAGATATTTAGAGATAACAGAAAGAGATATTTAGAGATAACAGAAAGAGATATTTAGAGATAACAGAGAGAGATATTTAGAAATAACAGAGAGAGATATTTAGAAATAACAGAGAGAGATATTTAGAAATAACAGAGAGAGATATTTAGAGATAACAGAAAGAGATATTTAGAGATAACAGAGAGAGATATTTAGAGATAACAGAAAGAGATATTTAGAGATAACAGAAAGAGATATTTAGAGATAACAGAAAGAGATATTTAGAGATAACAGAAAGAGATATTTAGAGATAACAGAAAGAGATATTTAGAGATAACAGAAAGAGATATTTAGAGATAACAGAAAGAGATATTTAGAGATAACAGAAAGAGATATTTAGAGATAACAGAAAGAGATATTTAGAGATAACAGAAAGAGATATTTAGAGATAACAGAAAGAGATATTTAGAGATAACAGAAAGAGATATTTAGAGATAACAGAAAGAGATATTTAGAGATAACTCCAAGAGATATTTAGAGATAACTCCAAGAGATATTTAGAGATAACAGTAAGATATATTTAGAGATAACAGTAAGATATATTTAGAGATAACAGTAAGAGATATTTAGAGATAACAGTAAGAGATATTTAGAGATAACAGTAAGAGATATTTAGAGATAACAGTAAGAGATATTTAGAGATAACAGTAAGAGATATTTAGAGATAACAGTAAGAGATATTTAGAGATAACAGTAAGAGATATTTAGAGATAACAGAAAGAGATATTTAGAGATAACAGTAAGAGATATTTAGAGATAACAGTAAGAGATATTTAGAGATAACAGTAAGAGATATTTAGAGATAACAGAAAGAGATATTTAGAGATGACTCCAATAGATATTTAGAGATGACTCCAAGAGATATTTAGAGATAACTCCAATAGATATTTAGAGATAACTCCAAGAGATATTTAGAGATAACTCCAATAGATATTTAGAGATAACTCCAATAGATATTTAGAGATGACTCCAATAGATATTTAGAGATGACTCCAATAGATATTTAGAGATGACTCCAATAGATATTTAGAGATGACTCCAATAGATATTTAGAGATGACTCCAAGAGATATTTAGAGATAACTCCAATAGATATTTAGAGATAACTCCAAGAGATATTTAGAGATAACTCCAATAGATATTTAGAGATAACTCCAATAGATATTTAGAGATGACTCCAAGACATATTTAGAGATAACTCCAAGACATATTTAGAGATAACTCCAAGACATATTTAGAGATAACTCCAAGACATATTTAGAGATAACTCCAAGAGATATTTAGAGATAGGAGATATTTACCATCAGGAGTGACATCAATGGAAGATACAGGAGGTGAACCATCCACACCAATAAAAGTACGGAAGTTGCCAGCTGGTATGAGCCACATCCATATTTGTGAGTCACTTGCACCACAAAACAGTACGTGTTTGAACCACACTAAACACTGCAAACAAAATTACTAATTATAATAGTAATCTATGTGTGAAATTATTTTGATATCAGTGCATTAAATGGTTTCAATATCTAACTGCATTTTTTAAATTAGATTAAAAGTGGAGCAAGGGATAGCTAATAATATTTACATTAATTGAACTGACTACCATTATTAGTGTGGTACATTAAAGATCTGTCATTTTTCACTTTCACTAATTAACTGCAGCTACAACTTCACTCAATATTATATTAATATTTGAACTAGCAACTACAATTGAATGGAAAGAGATCAACATTTTGACATTGAGATTGTTTGTTAAGCATATCGGGTAAAGAATCTATCCACTACTAAGCCCTTTGCTCAAGAATTAGATAGTTCCTTTAGCTACCTTATTTGCCCTTCAATAAATGAATCTATTCCACGACTAAGAAGTTCAAAATGTTTAACAGAAATATGCAGCTATTGAATTACTCTTATAATAATAGAAAATAATTGTAGCAGCAACTGCTGCAGTAAAATGCATTGCCATCACTCACATTGACGTCAGCATCAGTGTCCCCACTCCACACCAACTCTCTCTTAGCAACAGACCAGACCTGTACAGTACCACCCAAGTCTGCCGTGGCGAGGTATTTGTCATCCTCTGAAAACTTCACGAATTCAACACTTTCCTGTAAACAATAAAGAAATTATAGAGAGATCACGGAAGTGAATGTAGATCGCTACGGAAATGCTTACCATAACAACTGAAAAGATCTAATAAAAATTGTCCAAGGAGTTTCACTGTAGCTACTGCAAATTAACACAGCGGCCAGCCTGTGAACTATAATAAATAAGTAGCACCTTGAGTAAAGCAATAGAATAAATAGCAATATCTCCATTCTCAACAATGCCTCATCCCACAGAAATTTACAACCATTGAACAACTGCACTCTTATAATGCTAAGACCACCTAAGCAAAAATAAACAGCAAATAGCTACCACCTTCAAAAATAATACAAGAAAATTGTACACCAGCAACTGATACAGGAGAAGATAATGCGACACACCCATCTGACCATCTCCACAGGAAAATTTCAAAGAGTACTGAAGACCACTTTATGAGTAAGTAATAGAGCATAAGAGACAAGGAAACTGGATCCCTTCATGACAAACCTGCCTTGCAAGCTATAGAAATACCTGAATGGTTCACTACACAAATTACAACTGTCACCCCAAAAGCAAAGATACTCATTCTTCTCAATAAACAGTATGCAGTATGCTGTCTCAGGACGAACTACAAGCTCTTTTGAGTAAAGTTGAAAATTCATGCCAACATTAACACTCGTGGGCTTGCCTTCCATTTCTAATTTTAGGACAAATACCAGACGTCTAGAGTGATCCAAACTTGCATAAAAACGGTGACAAGTGAAGAATAGTCAATGAAATAATATCGCATATGACTATATATTCGGTGTATCCTTTGTACATAGCTACAAACTTTGAGTAAATACAAGACTGGTTTGAAATGCTTTCTTTTTTCAACTAGCTATAAAATATAAATTATAACTCACAGTGGTGCACACTAGTGCCAAATCAACATAACATCTATTGCAGTCTATGAGCGTGAAAGTGTTAAACAACACAAGCAGATATCAACTTCGTCTGAGCTGAAAAATAATATGACAGTATGGACCGTAACCTACATGTTATAATAGAAAAGAACAAAGCAATACTACACAACAATTAGGAGCTCATACCCTAGCTACACCCAACATGAAGCAATCAAACGAACCATACATTACGAGTGATGTGACAGACAAACTAGTAGAAAGAGACAAGGTAAGCAAGTAGCTACCAGCAACTGCAAAATAAGGCTAGAAAAGTGAGGAGTAATGACACTGAATATGACGGAAGTACTGACCATGAACTAGAGGGAATATTTGGGATAGAGGCATCAAAGGCAACATTAAACTTGTCATAGAGGGTATTATACACCAGTGATCAGCCACAAGGATTCATTTTGTTGGCTAAAAAAGAGAAATCTTACTAGAGTATGAAATTAAAAGGAGTTCTCCCAACACTCTTTCATTGTTTTAAAAGCTAGTTTCTAGCAGTTACTTAACTACTGAAAATATTATACATCTCTGTGATCACCATACCAGCTTTCAAACGGTGGCTAATGATGCACCAATGCAGAATAACAAACAAACATTATTAAGAAAAAAATAGTTCCATTTTTTCAGGCCAACGGGGATGTAAAATGCAATGATATTAGTGAATGTCTCACTTTATGGTCAGAGCAGTGAAGCAACACCTCCCCAGTCTCTATACTCCAGAGATAAGCTTTATCGTCTACCCCTCCTGTTGCAGCATATTTACCACACGATGATAGGGAGCAGCTAAGCACAGAACCTGAAGGAAAATGTATAATACAAATATACACTCTGTTAGTCGTCAATAACTACAAAAATAGGATTATATCAAGATAAATATTAAAGCCTTGAATGAAGAATCAAGAGCCACTATGAAGAAAAGTTGCTATGCATTTTTCCAGTTTGTTACTTAATTTCAGTGATACATTCATAGACCCTATGTTCAAAGAAAAAAAGTAGGATAAGTAGCCTAAAACTAAACATGAGAGAATGATGTAGTTTCCATTTTAATATAAACTCAACATTAACTAGTAACTTGTGTTCAAAAATAATTTATTTAGAAATCTGATATGTAACATCAGAAATTTTTGGTGTAACTAGCTATATTTTTATCTATAAAATAAACAGTTAAAAGGAAAGTGATAGAAATAGCTCTTATTACACAGCTGTAGGATTAGGCAATATTTAAAAAATTTAGCTAGTCAATAATTAATGAAGTTAAATATTCTCTGCACACAGGAAAATAAATTATGAGCCCAACTTATGAAAAAATCTGAATTAGAAAAGTTCTAATTGAAACATATCCTTATAACCACAGATACCCTTTATTACCCTAAAGCCATTTTACATTAGAGAGAAAGTAAATGGGGAAGAACCAGAAACAACTAATAGTTAGCTCTACTTCTGTATAGCTAACAACTTTTAAATTTATTTTATAATCGTTCAATTTACATCTTCCATATTGTTTAAATAAGATCACATTTCTAAATGAAAATTTTTTACAAGAAAAACTGGATTACATTTTTTTAGTAGCTACATCACAAGGCTTAATGCAGAATTAATAGGCTCTTTTCTATTGTTAGAACCAAGAGCCCATTTATTATAACAAATAGGAAAAAGCAGTAAAATGGTTAAAAAATTTAAAACAAATATGCCATTTAAAACAAAATATGCTGTTTAAATGCCTAAAAATTCTTCAATTCCCTGTAGCTAATCACAGATAAACCATGTTAGAAAGAGCAGGGTTGAAAGTAATGATTCCCTCACCTTCATGCTCAGTGAAGAAGCGTAATGGAGCTATTCTATCTCCTGGCTCATTAATTTCTTCCTCTACCTCTTCTCCTTCCTCATCATCTCCATTATTATCTATCTCATTATTCTCTTCATTCTCATTCTCAGCATTGTCCAGCACATCCATCAATCTTTCTGCAACATCATCAAAATCAGTCTTTTCATCTATGTCGATGACCTGAAAAACACGAAACATTATCACAATTGAGTTAAATTTACTGCAAACTGAAATTGATAGCATTTGCAGAAGTGGCTATTGTTAACAGTCTGCTTAGTCACTGGCAATAAGGCTTATTGACACAAAAAGGTAATCAGAACCTGCATATTGGAGTATTCAATGCTCAATGAAATAAAGCACACAAAAAATTATTGACTTAATGTAGCTACACTACAATGAAGACTAACTTGTAATAAGTTATTTCAAATACCTCTATTAAATCTTCAGGGTTGAGGAAAGTATCTTCACCATCAAAATTTTCCATGTGTGATCCATTTTGTTCTTCTTGCGACATTTTGTAGCTAATAATCACGTAAAATAAGAAGAATATAGCTATTAGGCTATTATCTAGATAGTAGCTAATTACTAATGACCTGATTAAAAAAGTATGAGCAACCTGGAAAAGAAAATGATCATATTAAAATAAACAGTAAATTGGATTTGGAAGAAATATTCAGAAATGATAGAAGAAAAATTGGAAGATCTCTTCTGTAGGGCTAAGTAATTCTTTCTCATTTGAAAATTTCTAGCAATTTAGAAAAGTCAATGGATTTATAGAAATTTATTCTCAAGTTCCAGACTCAGGACTAAATTTGATGGTGAATTCCACAGTCATGTCAGCGGAATTTTTTCACCGTTGAAAATAATATTCTAGAAAAGTCAGTGGAATCATGGATTATTAGCTATATATTCCTATGTCCCATTTTCTCATGATTGCTTTTTTAGATATTTTCTTAGCCAACAATCCTTAATTTCATACTATATTTTCATGTATTTTTCTGAAAACAGAAGACAAAATAGATGATTTCTTGCAGAACAGTTTACCAGTTCCTGCAGTTTGGTTGCTGACCTATGAACATCACAGAACATAGCTGAAGCCTGAGAGTATCGGTAACATTACATCAAATTAAAATCCTCAACATTCAGGAGACCAGACTGACTGAGAGTCTGAGACTGCAGGCCATGTTTCAAAGTGTTGCAGGAAAGTCACCAGTTTAGTGAGAAAATGGATCAAGGTCGCCACATTTAAGATACTTTGAAGAAGAAATAGCCAATAGGACTTCCTAGTGAAGATTTTACACTTGAAAACATCCTTATTAGTTATGCATCATTTCTTAGACATGTGTATCACTTGAGACTATCTACGAGTGATTTACAGGTTTCTAAACTTATTTTACCCTTCAAAAGTCGCCAGTATACCAGTCTGCAAAAGATGCATGAAGTTGTGAAGTTTATCCGGCGACTGTTGAGGCTTTGAAATTAGTGTCCTGAATTATCCGGCAACTGTTGAGGCTTTGAAATTAGTGTCCTGAATTATCCGGCGACAATTTCGTAATTAATTCGTATGTTTACATGTAATTAGTGGAGATAATTTAGAGATTTTTGGTCATTTTGGAGAGAAATTTGAAAATCTTTGGAGACAAATTGTCCCAAAAATTAAATATTTGGAGACTGATTGTGCATGCTTTTCAGACTGGCCAGTATACACTGTATAGCTACTGGCGACTTTGTCCATACTTTGAAACATGGTAAATTAGCTACGGGAGACTGGGAGTCAGAGAGTAACTCTTTCTCAAATTAAAATCTCTACGAGGCAAGAGACATAGCTAGTATGTAGAGTGGATTTAATATTGACTTGTCACCCTATTTTACAGTATTTATTGGAGACATTAAAAAGAATTCTGGTCACATTGGAGAATTCTGATCATTTTGGAGGCAATTTGAAAATCTTTGTAGAAACAAATTGTCCATTTGTCCTCAAAATAAAATCTTGGATACAGATTTGACACACTCTGCAGACTGGCCAGCCAGTCTGCAATAGATGCATGAAGTTGTGAAGTTTATCTAGTGACTATTGAGGCCTTAAAAATAGTCTCCTGAATTATCCAGCAACATTTTTCAAAATAATTCCCATGTAATTATTGGAGAGTATTTTGAGATTTTTGGCCATTTTGGAGAGAAATTTGAAAATCTTTGGAGAGAAATTGCCTCAAAAATTAAATAAACTAAGAAGGGGACCTTTGAAATATTTTTAGAAGAATAATTTCCGGCTTATAGGATACGAGCATTCAAAGTATTAAGTAGCTATTGTTTTTTTTTTCAACATAAGTAGGTAGCTATTATCAGTTAAATAACTCATTCTAAATATTATTATTTTTCTCCAATGTATAGTACCAACTATTTAAGTGTTTATCATGAACTACTTAGCTGCGTTTCGGCCCGATTAGATCCGGCTTGGTCCCCATTCATTCAGTCCGTTTTGGACCACAAACTGTCCATTTTGGACCACATTTTGTCCGTTTTGGACCACAATTGGTCCGTTTTGGTCCCCAATCAGTCCGTTTTGGCCAGTCTGCAGAATATGGAATATTTTTCCAAGACTCTCTGCGGGAGTTTTTGATTGAATTTTTAGAAATTGGAGATCTCTGCGGGAGATCTTGAATTAATTCCTATGTTAGTATGTTACCATTAATTTAGCTGCTTGAGATTTTGAATTAATTCCTGTTACCATTAATTTGGCTGCAGGAGATTCAGAAACTGCTGCTGAGAGTCAGAGAGTAGCTCTCTCAAATTAAAGTCTCTGCGGGAGAAGAGACACATTCTGCAGACTGGCATTTTGGTCCACAATCGGTCCGTTTTGGTCCTCAATCGGTCGGTTTTGGTCCTCAATAGTCAATCGGTCGGTTTTGGTCCTCAATCGGTCAGGTTTTGTCCGTTTCGGTGATTCTATGTACCCCATATTCTGCAGAGTGCAGACTGGTGCCAGATTGTATTTGGTGGTAAATTCCAATGATATCTCGGGAGATATTCAATTTTTCAAATAAAAAAATTCCTGCAATGTCAGAGGATATTTAGCAATCAATTCCTATACCTATTACCATTAATTTTTGGAGGAGAAACTGAAAAAATGTTGGAGGACTAGACAAATTGATGAAAAATGTTGACAGCTATTTCTCAGATTTTTGAAAAAGTCAGAGGAGTTCAGTGCACCAAATACAAACTGGGACTGGTGCAGGAATATTATTCTCAAAGAGGAAAAATTCCGCCAATAACTCGGTGGAATTTACCATGAAATACAGTCTGGTTAAAGACTAAGTGTGGCAGGGAAGTCGCCATTTTAGTGAGAAAATGGATCAAGGTCACCACATTTAATTTTGTCAAATTTGTCATTTTACTGGCAAGTTTGAGGCAGTTATTTTGAGCTCTTCAATTGCAAATGGAAAGAAATATCTATTTTTCTCATAGACTATGGTAGCCTATGCCACAATTTTATTTTGGAGAGAATTTATGATGATTTGATCATTTTGGAGAAAAATTTGGTTATTTTAAATTTTTGGAGAGACATATGGAGAGTTCAGGTATCATTTATGAGCCATACTATTTTACTTTGATTTAAGATACTTCAAAGAACAAATCGGACTTCTAAGTGAAGATTCTCAGATTCTAAACTTGAAAACATCTTTATACTCCAGCAGGTAATAAAGCATGTCCAAAGCCAAACTCGCCATTTTAATGGCGAGTTTGTGACAGTTATTTTAAGCACTTCAATTGCAAATGGTGAGAAATATCTATTTTTCTCCTATGCTACAATGTACATACCTACTGAAAATTCAAGGTCAAGGTGCTCCTTTGTAGATTCCCTTTTCAGCGGGTCCGTCCTCCTATTCACTTTTCCTTTCAGGTTTTCACCTCTGCCATCACAAGAAAAAAAACAATTCACTTTTTATTTCAAATTTTCAGCACTTATAACTAACTGCACTTATATTAATTTCTTAACATTAAAACACTTATCACTAAATTTCTCTTCACTAGCACTAATTCCTTATCACTTACACTAATCTCATTTTCTTTTCACTAGCACTTCACCTTTCACTCCACAACTCCACCCACAACCACAGCTTCCTCCCTCTCCTTCCGTCTCCACATCCTGTAGAGCACTCTCCTACTTTCTCTCACTTCAACATCTCCAAACAGGAATCCCCCAACAACCTCATCCACATCCTCCTTTCTCGGTCTCTGCAGTTCAATTGCCTCATTCCTTATCTCCTCCAGCACCCTACACTCCAGCAAAAAATGCTCGTCATCTTCTCTCTCTGCTCCACACAACCTGCACTCCACACTCCCCTCGCCCCATCTCCTGCATCCCAGCTTCAAACTCCTCGTCCTTGCTCCAAACCACACCCTAGACTCCATACCTCCCTCATAATCTTCCTCCCTCATCTCCCTCTTAAACCTCCTGTAAACTCTCAAACTGCTCTTCCCCTCCATCTCCTCCATCCACTCATGATGCACCCTATCAGCCACTCTCCTCTTCACCGCATCCTTCGTCATGGTCTTCAGTTCCTCCTCCTCAATACCTGCCCAATTCATACACTTCCTTGTTTCTTTCACCCATTCACTACCCCTCCTTTTAGCTACTCCCATCACTCCCCTCAGCATCTCATTATCTCCCTGTTCTACTCTCCTCATGTACTGTAGTCTCCCTCTGGCCACTCTGCTCTTCACTGTACTAATTCCCACATCTCCCCTCATCCCAGCCACCGCCACACCTCTGCTCGCTCCCAACATCTTCCTCATTGCAGCATTTTCTTGCCTCTGGATACTATCCATCTCTTTAACTCTCAATCCGACCACCTCCGCACCATACAAGACCCTCGGCAGAACCACTCCCTTCCAATAACTCTTCCCTACTAGCACTTTATGGCAGCTCCTCTCAATCACCGAATATGTCAGGTTGCTCATTAATTTAGCTCTATTAACCATGTCTTTCCTGTGTCCCTCAAACATATTTCTCCTGTTCATAACCTTCACCCCAAGGTACCTAATTTCTTCAACCACTTCCATCCCTCCAACTTCTCCCACCTCATCTCCCACATTGTACAACAAGCACTGACTCTTCCCAGTATTCACTTCTAAGCCATAACCTCTTGCCACCCTCCTCAGCTCCTCTATTCCCTCCTCCGCCTCCACCACACTCCCACACACCAACAACCCATCGTCTGCATAGAACAGACTTCTCACCCTCACCTCCCCCACCTGCACACCACTTATTTTCCTTCTCAGAGCTTCTATCATTTTGAAAGTGATCAGCTTGAACAGGACAGTTGATGCTGTACACCCCTGCCGGATCCCACTCTGCACCTCCATCTCCAAATCCTCCCCTCCTCCAAACTCCACTATGGTACTATCATTGCAGTACACCTTCTTAAACAAATCTATCACTCTTCCGTCAATCCTATACTCTTTCAGCACCTCCATCACCGCCTCTCTCTTTATCGAATCGTATGCTTTCCTGAAGTCAATCGCCACCAGAACCAGCTCCTCTCTCCTTCTGTATGCCTCATGCACACACTCCTGCAGTATAAACAAATTGTCCGCTATCATGCCTCCAGCTGTAAACCCCACCTGCTCATCCCTCCTCATTCCATTCCTGCCAATCTGTTCTTCAATCCGGTCCCTCAATACTGCCATCAAAATTTTATAGGATATATCAGTCATTGCAATCGGCCTGAGGTCCGCCACTGTTGGTTTTCTCTTTTTCCTTATCATTACAGTTCTCGATCTCTTCCAGCTCTCCGGTATCTCCCCTGTCTCTAGCACTCTCCTAAAACTTCCCTCCACTCTCTCCAAAAACACTTCACTTCTTCCCAATATTTTGTACATTTCTGGTTTCATTTCATCTCCTCCTCCTGATTTCCTATTTTTCAACTTTCCAATGATTCTTCCTATCTCCTCCTTGTTTATTTCCACATCCAACACTTTCATATGTCTATAGGGATTCAACACAATTCTTGGCAAAATAGGTCCCTCATGCCTTAGCTCCTCTCTCTCCTGTCTCCTTCTCAGCTCCAAATCCTCCTCATATATCACCCTGGCCTCCTCCGTCCACACTTCCTCCATTCTGTTTGGGTGCATTTTGTAAATGCCCTGCCAAAAATTTCTCACCTCCTCCCTCACCTCTTCACCTTCCAGTCTTCTGCCTTCCAAGTCATATATTTTCAGATCCTCTCTCTTATTTTCTTTCCCTCTCAGTTTGTTGATCCTTTCCCACAGATCTCTTCCTCTATTACCTCCTTTTATTTCTTCAGCCAGTCTCTCCTCATGTTGTCTCATCTCTCCTGCTATCAAATGTGTCACTCTCTCCTTCTGCCCCACATATCTCCTCCACGCTTCCTCCCTTCCCTCCACCCCCCTCCAGTTCCTATGTTCCTTATTCAGCTTTCTTCTTTTCTTAATTTCATCCCTTATCATGTCATTCATCCATGGCTGCTCAATCTTCCCATTCCTCTCGACTCTTCTCCTATACTTTGCCCTAAGCGTTCTTTCTGCTACACTCTTCATAACGCCATTCACTGCTTCTATGCTCATCTCTCTCATCCCTGATAACTCCTCCTCAACTCCAACTTTAAAATTTTCACTCCTTTCCTCAGTGAACTTGTAATAGTTTGCTTCATGCCAATGATCAGTCTCCTGCCCCTCCTCCCTCACACCTATCCTAAAATAAGTGTCCACCACACAATGGTCTGAAAACTCCACCACCTCCCTGCCCTCATCCACCTTCATCTCCACAAATCTCCCATACAGTATCTCATTTGTCATCACCAGATCAATTGCACTTCTCTGCTCTCCTCTCTCCCAGGTGTAAGTCCCTTCACATTTCTCATCGCAGTTCAGTAAAATCAAGTCACATTTCTCCAAAAGGTTATTTATCAGTCTCCCATTTCTATTCTCTTCCTGGTAACCTAAGTAACCCAGATGGCCATTTAAGTCACCAAGCAACAAAACACCCTCCCCATCCCCAACCTCCCCCACTATTGTTTCACACTCCCCAATGATTCCCCTATTAAATACTTCTACCTCTACCTCATTACCCGTCCTCAAGTAAACCAACACCACTGTAATTTTAAGCTTACCAATGCTTCCTCTTAAATGCAATAAGTCTCTGCTGATGGTCTCCCTCTTCTCCAAATCTATATCATCACTTTCTCTGTATACACACATGAGCCCTCCTCCCTTTCTATCCTGCATCTCCCTCATGCTTTGCCACACCCTCATTCCACCCTCCAACCTAACATCATCCACCTTCTTCTGAGTCTCAGTTAAAAACATCAGCATGTTCCCATTTACCATGTCAAATATCTCTGAGCTCTTCACCCTACTCAACCCCTGCACATTCATCAGTCTTACACATATCACATCTCTCAGCGCCTCCCTCTCACCTCTGCTCCCGCACCTCTCAGGTAACCCCCCGCGGCTCTCCCCCGCACATCCCCATCTCCCCCCTGCATCGTCCCATGAAAATTTTGCTGGTTTCCTCTTACTTTAGGTCTGACCCCACCCCTCACTTCATTGTTATTTCTTCTATCTTCTTCCTCGTCCTCTCTCTCAATCCTAACCACTTTTCTCTTTCTTATGACAAACGTAGCACCCTCCTCTGCATTTCTTCTCTCCTTCAATTCCTCCCTCAGCTTCCTATCAATCTCCCTCTCATTCACTGTCATGTCTCTATTTATGTACACATTTCTAAATCTTGTTGAGTTTCTCAGTCTCTTAGTTACATACAATATTTCATTTCTCTGCTCCTCACTCCCCAATTTAACTAAGAGTGGTCTGGTACCACTGCCATTTTCCGTTCTCTTGCCCAATCTAATCATATTCACCATTTGGGTATCAGTTAGCTACCTCTAATTCTTCTACCAGTTTCCTGCATATGCTCTCGTCTTCTTTGTACCGCTCATTTGGTTCTTGTTTGGTGGACTCTGCAAGATTAAAGATCACTATATTTTTCTTCCTTTTCTCTTTCTCCAGATCTTCCAGTTTCATTTCTATCTCTTCTATCTTTTTCTTTCCCCCTCCCCTTTCAACTCCAATCTCCTGTGCTCCCATACTAGCTACTTCAACCTTTAGTTTCTCCATTTCTTCTCTCACCTTCTCTCCCTGACTCACAAGCTCAACCCCTCTTCCTATGGAGTATGGAGCTCTTTAAGGCATCAGTTTCCCTTTTATTTCTGTTTGATCCTTCACTACACCTCTTTCTTACATCTTCAACCACCTTTCTGATACTTTCAATCTTTTCAATGTTTTCTCCCTCCACTCCCCCCATCTGACCTCCTGCTGCATTCCTACCCTCTATAATTCTCCTAAGCTCTTCTATCTGCTTCTTTTCTGTGTTAATCTTCCCCTCACATTCTTTCCTCATCTTATTCATAGCTTTCTCCATACTCTCCACCACTTCCTTTTTCAAATTAACCAACAATCCTTCTGTTACCTTCCTAGATCTTTCCTCTGCTCCCCTAAATTCTTCTACCATTCTATCAATCTCCCCTTTCAGCTCCTTATTCCTCCTATTCATTTCTCCTATTTCAATCTTATATTTCTTATTCTCTTCCTTCATTTTACCTTCCACCCCTCTACATCCCTGACAGTACCACCTTCCCTTATCCCCTATCTTACTTATCATCTCATAATCTTTCTTACCCACCTTCTCACACCCAGCATGGTACCACCAGCCACACAGGTCACACACCAATCCCATCTCCCCACTATTCACTCTACGAGTGCAAACCTTACATATTTCTCTATCACTATCTTTTATTTCCCACACCTTAGACATATCATCTACCTTTTCACCAACTACCCCCTCCGTTCCCACCCCCGACCACTCAGTCTTCTCACCCTTCTTTGTTGGTGTTCTATGCATCTTCTCCATTCAACTCACCTTAAAACTAGACTTATTCTTTTACTTACTGAATCGCTTAACACTAAAGAAGAACTTAACACTAAAGAAGCACTTAACACTACACATGCATTTAAACACCAAAATTTTCTTATCACTACACTATTTCAAAATCACGTAGATTTTCTTTCTTTTCTTTCTACGAGAGCAGAGACACAGCACGTCTGTTCAGCACGAGAAACAGATTCAGAGTCAATTGAAGACGTTTCAATAATACATAAACACTAAACAGTTCTATTCTGAAAGGTTCTTTTTGGAACATTGCTCTTCTTAGGATATAAGCTTATCATTCAGATTATAAATTATCAATGATATTGTTAGATACATGTATCAAGTAAATACACATAGCAGACATGAAAGAGAAGATTAACTTTAATTTAAGGTGGCTACACACGTTCATGCAAACTTGACAAGTCTACTTGCGCAAGTATTTGCACAAGTATTGGAATATTTCCCTTCGCCACCACACGATAACGGGAATACTTGTACAAGCCTCCTGTTGAAATTGTGACTATGTCGAGTTCAGATGATAACATAAACGAAAATCTCAAAAGAAGAAACGAAATGAGCGGTGTAAATAGTTTTTGAAAAAAGGGAAAGCATATTCTCATGATAACACTGATTTTAGTTGCATGTTTAAATAATGGGAATATATATTTAATTTATTTTAAATTAAGTTAATTCATTTTAAAATTAAGTTTCTACAAATATAAACACTAGCTAGGTATACATTCTAAATTAATAACAATTCTGCTTTTCTTCTATCAAAATTATTTTTTGTCTGTTTCACTACAAAACGATCTCATCAATTTGAGAAATTGCCTTCAAATTGATAGAATTCATTAGATATATATGTAGAAATAAACTCATTTTCTTTTACATTCATCGTAATTGTTCTCGAGTCTTCAATATCCTACGTTTCACCTGCACAAGTCAGACTTGAACAGGTGACATGATTCAAATTCATTCATGTCTCAAGTCATTTGTGCAAGTCTATATTTGTGCAAGTCTCGACCTACAGACCCTCAAGTTTGCTTGCACAAAATACTTGCGCAAGTAGACTAGTCAAGTTTTAATTAGGTACAAAAGAGGAAGCAAACAGATGGAGATGCGAATTAGGTGAAAAATAAGGAAACAGAGAGTCAAACAATTTTGTATTACAATTATTTTGTGAGCATAAATACACAACATCAAAATCATTTTTAGAAGTTATAAGCAGTTAACTGTTAATAACTACTAAATTGAATACGTATAGGTTCCGTACCTACGATAATACCTACCTAATATTGTCCGCTTCCAAAACTTAGAAAAAAATACATTAAAACACTGAAATATGTTATTAAACTATATTTTATAAATTTTCCTTAACCTAGTTTTGGAGATAATCGGATATCGCTTTTATATTAGCATTTTATAATAAGCATGTTTTTTTACGATTTTACAAAAACTTCATGAATTGTGAGATAAAATTTAGAAAATATCAATATCATGTTAATATTTCTCCTGGTAAATATGGAAAATATTTTAGGGATAACTTTGGTAATTTGGTTGATCTTTTTCAGTTATAATAAGGTTGTTTTTATCATAGTTTGAAATATATATATGATGATTAACGTATATACTACTTAGTAAGTTAGTACTTATATATATTTAACATATAAAACTCGTTGCCTTCTCTCGTCATTTTTAGTAGGAAAATACATAATTTACAGAAGACTCAAAAACATGAAATAATAAAGTGAAATGTCAATTTTCACGTTAGAAGAAAACCAAAAACAGTTTTGAAATCCATGAAACATTTCTGACAAATCTGTAAAGGGCTTTTTCAAATTTTTCCCTCATTTTCTTTTTATCGCAGTTCAGAATCGAAAATTTTGGATTTTTTTGAAAATTTTAGTTAGTCATCAAAAAATGCTTATAAAAAAATTGAAAATTAGAAAACCCCTCAACATTTTTGTTCGAAATGTTCTAAGGATTCCAAAACTGTTTTCGTTTTCATTCTAGCATATACACTCATACACTTCTCGTCGTTTCAAATTTGTAAAAAAAAAATTGAAAAACTACATTTTTTTCGAAAACTAAAGCCAAAATCGAAAAAGTTACATGAATAAAATGTGTTTTTTTTTCTTTGCGAAGTTACATATACTATACAAATTTCAGAACAATCAGTCCAAAAATAAAAAAGTTTTTTTAAAGTGGGTTGAACCCCATAATGCACTTTATGATTTATTGATAGCTATAAATAAAATTACTTTATATATAGTTATATTTATTATTATAATTATATTTCTATTGAAATGGACACTACTATCATTTCACTCGTCATTAATTGCTTTGCTAAGTATAATTCATCTAAATATGTTGGTTTTCATTAATGCTTTAAAAAATGAAGAAAATCAAGCAAATGCTTAATTTCAATACCATTCTCAAGGTGCTGAAATACACCTAAAAAGACAATATAGGAATATTGATAAACATATCTTAAATGCTTTTAGCAATATTACGATACAAATTATAAAATATCTTTTTTGAAGGCAACGTAGCTCAAAAAATTATTTAATTTTCATATCACATATCTGAAATATTGTTGCCTAGAATTTTCAAATTTTTAACAAGATTTGTTACTATTTCTTTGTTTTAAAGTTGATATGACAATAATGAATCTATTTTTCAATAAGTTATAATAATAATTTTATGAATTATATCTCCTTTAATTTCAATCGGCAACGAATTGTCCGGGTACGAATTGTCTAGTGACGAATTTGTTAGCAAATATTTGTTTCTATATGCATTTAAGTATTTCCATAATTAATCACAGATTACTCTATATGGTATATACTATATATGTAGGTAGAATGTATAACGTGTTTATTGATGTTATAATTGAAAATAGTATTATGCAGAGAATTAAAAAGAGATTATATAGTCCACAGATTAAAACGGTGTGAACTTCAGGCGTCCCTGATGGTTTAAAAGGCAATTTAATTTGTCAAAGAGATAAAAAATTAAAAAGGTATAAATCTAGTCCAAACGATAACAACAATTGAATTGGTATTTTAAATCGTTCACGGACGCGTGAAGTTCACATCGTTTTATCGTTTGGACTAGATTTATACCTTTTTAATTTTTTATCTCTTTGACAAATTAAATGGTCTTTTAAACCGTCAAGGACGCATGAAGTTCACACCGTTTTAATCTGTGGACTATATAATCTATTTTTAATTCTCTGCATAATACTATTTTCAATTATAACATCAATAAACACGTTATACATTCTATCTACATATATAATAATACCTCGTACTTTTGAAATTTGGATATCTGGTATATCTTTCTATAAATTGTATATACTATATATATACAGTAATCTGTGAATTAATGAACATATATGTTTCGTGCAATTTGTCAAGTTGCACACTCTTTAGGCCTTAGGGTATGGTTAAACGTTCGTAGACATAGAAAACGGAGACAATTTTTGTGATTATTTCACGGTAACTAAAAAAATATCAAAATTATAATCCAGATGAGGTCATTAGAAGCAGTTGGTTCAGAAATTCAACATGTCCTATTTTAGGGTTAGTTCTGTGTTATTGCACCGTTCCATATTTTCGAACCCGTGAAAATCTTTATATAATAATCATTATTTAACTTTTATTTCAATTGGTATCCATGATACCAATTAATTAGAATAGAAGTAAAATAATAATAATAATTATTATAATATTTTCTTTTCTGACGTGTCCGAAATTGTAGAACCAACCAATAAAATATTTCATAAAGCATAGAATTTCTGTTTGTTAAATGTAGCACAGTAATTATAGAAATCTAAGTATCTATTAATTACTCACCTATACTGAGTGAGAGTTAAGCTATGGATGGAATGCACGACTTTAAACTTTTCCATCACAGTCACAAACAATGAAAGACTGTATATTATTATTAATATGCTTATATGCGTAGTACTCTAATAACTCTAAAACAAATTTTCTTTCTATAACTCATAGAAAATGAGATATATAATCAAGGAGTGACAATAATAAATTTCTTGTTACTTTTATTCGCTTTAGTTACCGTTTGGTAACTAAACTGAGTCGTGATTTGGTAACTAAAGAGTGCCTTAATATCTTCTTTTTGTTCATTATAAAATTGAATATTCATGATATATAACCCCCCATCCAGATCATTAAACAATTATAAAGTGTGCAGTACAACAAACTACTGGATAAAACACACTATAATACTTTAAAGTTTTAAATTAATCTTCATTTATTTCTTGTCATCTTTATTGAGTTTTTCAAAGTAAACTTCATATATTTATATATAAAGGAAGATTATTTTGAAACTCTCAACATAAATGGCCGTTATGTAGTTTGTTGTATCCGCTAGATTGTTGTAGTGCACACTTCATGATTATTTATTGACTAAAAAGGCATAGCGCACTCTCCCAAGTGTGCAACACGGAAAGTAGCGCGGAACATTATATAAACAGTATACACGTATGTACTTCAATATCCATCTCACTCCGAGTTGCCAATTTTAATTCCAAAGAAAGAAATTTCTATGTCAGCTGGATAGTTGGATATAATCGACTGAATATTGCATATTAGGGTGTGAAGGAAGAAAAGTACATAAACTATAACTTACTTCATGTAAACATTGGCAGCTTATATGAAGGGTGAAGTGCAACATTTGTTGATAAAGTTAAAATTGGAAATCTAAACAAGGAGCGTACATTCTTCTTCTTCAGAGTAACATTATAGTATTTCAAACTAATGTTGCATACAGTGTATATAAAACTTTGAAAGCATATAGAACTGTTTTTCTGATCCAAAATCTATGCTATTTTCAAATTGATGATGATGACAATCCAATAATACAATATTATGTATTAAATTCATTTTTCTGCTTAACCTGGGGAGGAAATTTAATTAAAACATACTCTCTTCATCGCCTATGCAGTAATAAATGGAAAGGCAGTATTTAAGCACCAGAAAAGCATCGTGAAAGTAAATGTTACAAATATTTGTAAATAACTGGAGGTAGGTATAGAAAAATATGGAAGAATGAAGACAGCAAACGAAATATAATAGACAGAGTATACGTAGAAGCTAGGAGTGTAATAAAAATAAATAGGAAATGTGATCAATAAAAGTATTAGAAAGTATCATGAGTTTGTAACGCAGGGAATAAGAAGTATTAGAGAAGGAATTGTGAGGTAATGGGAAAGATTTAAATTGTTTGCTGTATTTATGTACTATGTATTTGTTTCAATAAAGATGTTTCAAAAGATAACATAATAGTTGAAAGGAGAGAGAGAGAGAGTGCAACATACATAAGAAACTAATTGATCAGGAGCTATAAAGAGATATTGTGACGAGAGAAACACGAGAGAAGAGGATTCAACGAGAACATTGCTGTTCGAGATTGGTGTAATATAATATGAATTTTAGGTTAAAATACACTTAGTTCCCAGAGATAAACAAAAACGGTTCCTTTCTTTCTAGCTTTTTGAGAAAATAAAAGGAGTATTTGCTGGAAGTTGCTTATTGTTATTCTTACTTATTTTAATGGAAATATTTCAGGAGAGTGAGATGGTGACAGTGTTTAAAGGAATATGATGGAGTTGGGGATGGAATCTATTGAGCTGAAATATTCCATGAAAGTGAAGAGACTGACGAATGAGGTCCTCAGACCGAAAATGTTAAGAAATAGTTATGATGCTGGTAAAATAGGACAACACGAAGTGGTGACAATCTGGGAGAACCTTTGAACATTGCAAGAGTGTGTGACACAGAAAAAAATAGAATACATTAGATGGGGAGGGAGGGAGATAAAGCGGGTGGTAGATGAGAACAGGTAATGGACATGAATTTGCAAGTATGGAACACGGGTGCGAAAGATGGATTGAAGGAGGAGATGAATGAGAAATAAAAACTTTAGAAACTTTAGACGTGCAGGGAGCAAGAGGATGAAACCAGTACTATGGAGAAGTTGAGAGAGTTGTTCATGTTCGGAGAGAAGGGAATGAGATTGAAAAAGGAAATTTCAATAAAAATGAGGGGAAAGTGGAAACAAATTGACAGGAGACTATAAGACTAAGGTGCGCGAAGACAATAGCAGAATGTGAAACCGATGAATTGGAAATTTAGGAAACAACAAAATCGTAACTGATATTATGGGTGAAATTAAAAATACTCAATAAAAATATATGATGCAAACACATAAGTAAACTTAACACTAACAATCTTTCTTTATGTACTTATACACCCCAAGTATTATGAAAACAAATGCTACAGACAATGCCCAATATATAACAATAGGAATTGTAAAAGATTGGTGATTAAAACAAAGTAGTATATTAAGCCTAGTGCCGTGACCAAATAACCCATAAAACATTACCTACTTAGTTACCCAATCACACTTGAAAAATTACCTACTCACCCAAAAACCTTTGAAAAATTACCTACCCAATAACCCCTGAAAAATTACCTACCTGCTCTAGCTACATGGGGTTAGGTATGCAGGGTAATCAAATCAAACTAGATATTGAGATTACCTAATGCACAGGTGTCATTGTCATCATCAGTCAACTTTACTGTTACTGTTCTTACATTATGAACAGGATGATATCAAGATTATTCATTAAGCAATTAAAAATAAAATTGTTCTTAATTTTTTTCAGAATAGTTGATCACTAAAAAATTATTTCTCAGAAGTTTCTTTTCCTTGTTTCCCCTACCTTTTAATTTCTTTGAATCCAGTGTAGAGATGGTGCTAAGGTTGTTCTCAGGGTAGAATGTAGGTATGGCCTGAAGCTCTCAAACGCCTTGAGTCCCAAAGAGTTGAGATAACGCATTCCTCTTCTAGTCATTAAATACTAATTCAGAGGTAGGTAGCATGGGGAAGTCTTTCGTGGGAGCATTTTCATTAAATTCTTCTGATTGGGAGCAAATAGGTAAGCATTGTTTACGTGATTTTAATATGTAGCAAGGGATGTAATTATGACACTGCAGTTTTTATCTGGCATCAAGTAGAGTTAATATGAGTTTTATGCATCACTTTATTGCCATTAATTCGACTAAATTATGATATATTACCATACCTATACATTATTTGATGTGATTCATTTATACATCTAGTTCTTGTTTGAATATCTATTGCAGCAAGAACCTATCTCATCTATGATGAATACATCTTTAGAAGATGGATGATATTTTACAAATGAATGAACTCTTTAATTCGCATCTTATTAGAGAATCTAAATTACAACACTTAATTATATTGTTAACTTTACATCCAATATATAGGAGCATTTTTACATTTCTGATATAAATTACTTTAAAATAAAATAATAATCCAACTAATTCTGACATAAATAATTATGTATTCCCATGAATTGCTTTATCAAATAGTATTGGTTGCAATTACTTTTAACCGATGGTTATAAACCAAACATCCTGACACGTTTGATACGGTGTATTTATTAAATTATTTATGTCATAAAACTAGAAGAAGTGGAGCCAGGACCCAATCAGGCAGGGGTCCTCAAACTTTTTATTCGTCGGACCATTTATGGGATATTTGCCTTATCAGTGACCCCCCCCCCCTCTCCGGTAACTTAACATACCTTATTATTTAAATAATCTCTGTAAACTTAGTGTGCATTTTGCATAACTTTGCAATAATTTTGCAATAATCTTGCAATAATTTTGCATAACTTTGCATTAGCATAGACTGAACATTAATGAGATGAATGTGCTTGATGAGCTGCAGCAAGACTTAAGATATTAGGTTGAACATTTGTGAGTTTTAGTGTCAAACCACCGCTGTTCTTTGTTTCATTTTTCCCTTTACATGTCAAGTTATCGCTCCTCACAGCATAAATCAACCCCAGGACTGAATGATTCTAACTTAATGTCACCTCTCAGAAAGTGCAGAGAAATTTCGATGGGTATTAAAGTACTTCTCCATTTAACAGATGTTAGCAAAAATAGATAGAGATATCCACTATAATTTTACGCATGACTGCACATGCAGTTCAATGCATTCTGCATATATCGATAGAAGAATACTATTCTATGCACTGACTGGGCACTTCGAGAAGAATAGTTAGCATGCGATGTGTTAACTAATTTTGAATGAAATCTGTATTCAACTTTTTCTTTTATACAATTATCTTTTTACCTACTTCTTTAACAGATAATTGCAGGTTGTTATAGGTGTCGCAATTACAAAATAAACTGTCATGACATTGTACTCAAACCATAAGCATTACTCTTTTGTCATATTGTCAAACAAATGAATCTAAGTGATGTAATTTGGTCATTGCAACTAATCATGCAGACGAGAACCGTCCCACACCAGCCAATTTAGTTATGCAAAACCGGTATAGGAGCTTAATTGAAATATCTAGGTAACATGAGAAAGGAGAACAGAGCTCTACTGACTAAGACAAAGGAAACAAAAACAAGGACTCTCTAGAAGTCAGATTGGTATATTCAAGACAACACCGTGTCATTCTTGTGTGGTAGTACAATGAATAAGTAAATTCACCCTATGAGACAATATTTTATTCGAAAACACGATAAAAAGTGATTTTAAAACTTGATTTATTTAAAATAAATATTTTTTTTTAGTCAACTTGAAATTTAATAACTGTTCTTTCAGCAAATTTACAATATTAATTGAAGATATACATTTGGATTATCTAACTTATCTTATTTCCTAACTAATAATTTGCCCCCAAAACAAAGCAAGTTAGATCTTTCCTCTACTACACTATTGCGAAGGCTTGTCCCTGACGTTTAAATAGGTTGCTTCCTCTCTTACGAAAACAGGTGGCAACACCTGCGGCTAAAGATGGACTCCTATATTGACGATAAAATGTATACATGAGAATTGCCCAGGGAAAATATCACACGAGACTATATTAATGTCTCCAAATTCTTGCATAGCTAAAAATTAGGATATCTTTCTTAGAGTCTAGTAGACTTTGGTTTGAATGGCAAAATGAAAGAAGTCATTATTATCCAAAAGGTACTTTTTAGGATTGTTCAAATATAGTTTGGAATTATTTTAAGTAAATTTCGTACTAATTGTAAAAATACGTAGACTACATGTTTAAGGTTAATCCCATCTTTCCCTTGTTACACAAAATCCAAAGACTTTTGTATGGTAGCACCCAGTGATTAGGAATTGAGTAGCTTGTATCCTGTCCGCAGCAGCACCAGTCACGACTCTCAGCCCATAGCTACCATTAACACTCCTATCTACTCCTTTCCAACCCCAAACTACTCCTGTTCTACCTTCTTAATGGTGTCTGTAGGAAGGCAAGGGGCTACTAGTAGGCTACTGTGAAGGTAAATCATTTCGCGCAGATTCACTTATCGTGATGATGAAGAGTAGTTTTTTTCGAACTTCTAATCATTTCTCTTTAACTAATGCATATATAATATCATTTCACTATGTTGTATGAATTCAAAGAAGAACTTCATACACTGACAGAGGTAGCGATAACAGTTGAGATATAAATTCTATCATATCCAATGTTGATGTCACAATGAATGTTTAAGTCATGCGCTATCGGTCGATCGTATCCTTAAAATAATAATGTAAAGCTACGTTAGCCGCTAGCGGTCCGGTCATGCACCCCGGGTGGCTTCGATAGTGACAAGTTGTATACTTGGCTGTTGTTTTCAAGTTCTCCTGTGCGTTGCGCGATCTATCGATGTCTGCGCTAACGATGGAGTCATCGTTAGCGCAGATCGGCTGACATCGCATAACATTTAAATTACTTTCCTTCTTCCCATCAAATTTGTATATGTCATATCCTCACTAAGTCTTTGTAAGCATTACAATGACTGTAAGTCCCATATGCCTGACTAATGGTCTATATGTTCTGTGGTCAGATAAACCGATGTCTCGAAGTAGGTGTGAAATCGCTATGGACACGCTACGTGATGAAGAAAGGAGGGGGGGGGGGAAGTGTACGCTGTACAGGCGACGATGAAACGGTATTCTCGTCTATTTCAGTGTCTGATTTCTTTATTTTGCAGTTCGCGTGATCACTGTCAAGACAAGTTGACAACTATACTTCCTAACTGATTAATGCTTTGGAATTATTTAAAGGTAAATTATAGAATATATACATAATAATTGTAGTATGTATAGTATCTTTAATAATCTAAACTTTATTAATACTCTAAATATTAATCTACCGGTCTCTCTATACAAACTGTTGTTCTTGAAACAATTTTTGTTCATTCTTATTCATCTGGTAGTACTGGATTAATTTGATACTTTTCCTACGGATCTCTCTCAATTATATCTAATGTAGATTATTCTGGATATTAAACAATATCCTGGAAAATTTGTCGACAGCAATTTGTGGACGGAAAATTTTCCTCTCAACAAATTGGTGCCAACAAATTTTCCTAGACTCAATATCCTCACATATACAAAAAAAAAGAGACCTAGCTTTTAGACGTGGACCTTTTCTGAAACAAGATATAGGTTTTCTTTGATGATTAATTTTCAATTTTATTTCTTCTTATATTTTGATATATAAATATTGTGATTTTCATGTTTTTGTATACTTCATTCAAGTTTTTTGGAATTATACATGTAAGTTCTCTTGTTCACTACAATTTATTTACCTATTTATATATTTTTTTGAAATAATGAACATCAGCATTATTTCTAATTCCTTGTATTGATGCATTGTTTCAATTACAGTGTGAAGTTTTCCGTCACTTTACACCTCAAACTTAAGTTTTCTTGATATATTTCCAAATAAACTGTATGCCCTTTATTTTAAATACTATAATTACCAATAAATCACTTTGCAGCAAAAGTACAATAGTATATTATAAACACAGGCAAAGAAAAGTGCAATTGCGATGACTTATTTCACTGTTTACTAATTTCACATTTACAAAAAGAAGCTTAATTGTAATGCTTGTAGATATTTTAAAATTGGACTGGGTACACGATTTGGAAATAATAGAAAATTACTGAATTAATGATCATAAACAGACTCTTTTCTCTATTTTGTGGTATATTATATATTTTCGGATAAGGTAAAAGCAAGCCTAATCTACGGACTAGTTATTTAGATTTTATAAATAAACTGTAAATATTTGAACCTTTACTGCTTTTTAGATAGATTGAAAATCTGAAAATTATTCATTTATTCTGAATGGACTTATTTTTATGTTAATTCAGTTGTCTTGGAAAAAGAAAGCCTGTTTTAAATGTTTTAGTTGTATCGTTATAGTGAAAATAGTCACTGTGAATGTATATGTACCTGGTATAACCCACATCAGTTCATATTATATATTTCGGTATCTTCTTCTAATTAATGTTCCGCAGAAAACATAATAGATAGCTTCTAATAAGCATCTAAGACTTGTAGTCGGTCCCTCTGATCTATATTGTGCAGAGTGAGAATGCTTTTATTGCTGTTACGTTTACAAATTGTATAAAATTGTTCAGATTGGTTGCGACTTCTTATAATTGAAGTTGTAATTCTACAACTTAATTGTTTTTTTTTTCAATAACTTTTTAGTATAATTTTACAAGAAAGTTTCTAAGCTATTCAAGCTAATAAATGTTAACTTTCAACAAGGAAGGAATCACAGGTTTCCAAGCATCCTGCATATCTCTTAATACGTTTCATATCAGATAATAATAATGACTACATAGCTATAAGGGCAAAATTCTTTTGTTATCATAAGAGTTCATTACAAGTCAAACCGATGGCTGGGGTCAAATTAGTTGATACCGACGATATAAGGTACGTTATCAATAGCTATTTATATCGTTAGCGGCAAAACCTGCGTTACAAAGAAAGAGTACCACCCGACACAAAAGTTTGTGGGATGGTAACATGGCAGATAAAAAATCAGCGAATGAAGTTTGAGTTATATTGAAATATATGCTGAATATTATTAAATAAATGAATTTACTATAAAGTTTATTTGATTTATATTTTAGATTATTAATAAATAAAAATTTATAAATAATTTCTAAATAGGGATTGATTTATGTATTTGTATTAACATAATAAAATACTTTGTAAATTTTAAACTATTAAAATAATTGCTAGTGTAATTCTACCCTCCTCGCAATGGTATTTATTGGACGTTATTTTACTGTGTGATGGTTCAGCCATGCCCCGGGGGTATGGAAGAAGCCCCCTCGGGGGTGTGTGAAGCCAAGCGGGGGAAGGGGTTCTCCTTAACTTGGAATGTAGAGGTCAGGACCCCACCAAAAAATTCAGAGCAGTTAAAGTCAAGCAATAGACAAACATTGGGACTTGAAAGACTATGTAAAAATAATGGTGAGTAAATAGTGTATGTGAATGGTGAGTAAATACTGTATTTGAATGGTGAGTAAATAATGTATGTGAATGGTGAGTAAATAATGTATGTGAATGGTGAGTAAATACTGTATGTGAATGGTGAGTAAATAATGTATGTGAATGGTGAGTAAATACTGTATGTGAATGGTGAGTAAATAATGTATGTGAATGGTGAGTGCTGCAGAACGGTAATAGGAATAAATAAAATATTCAGGTGAGGAAGTATGAATGGATACCATACAGCGTGAATGAAAGTATGAATGGATACCATACAGCGTGAATGAAAGTATGAATGGATACCATACAGCGTGAATGAAAGTATGAATGGATACCATACAGCGTGAATGAAAGTATGAATGGATACCATACAGCGTGAATGAAAGTATGAGTGGATACCATACAGCGTGAATGAAAGTATGAATGGATACCATACAGCGTGAATGAAAGTATGAATGGATACCATACAGCGTGAATGAAAGTATGAATGGACAGCGTGAATGAAAGTATGAATGGACAGCGTGAATGAAAGTATGAATGGACAGCGTGAATGAAAGTATGAATGTTCAAATTCATTTCAAATCATTAATGACAGTAGGTATATCTCCTAATCAGCAAAACAAGCCACCCTAATTACCTCACCCACAGTCTTCATTAAGCTTAACTAATATGCATTGTACCTACTGCAACTAAGCCAGTGATTGCATATAATGAACATATTAGACTTACCAATTACTAGTATTATTAACCTGATTTTATCCTGTTCAAATTCATCTCGGCGTTACATTATTTTCAATATTGATTTAACTTAATTTCTATTTGTTATGCATAATCGAAAGAAAGATTGTTTCATTGTTTTACCAATCGCTACAATGATACTAAGAAGTAAAATACACACATAGATACATCCAGATTTATCAGTGGCGACAACTTATCGTAACTAATAAAGAGAAACAATATTAAGAGCTATGGTAAGTATTTACTTATAATGTATAGGTAATGGAATGTACTATCAGAGTAAAGAGTCACTGTGATGATGTACTATCAGAGAAAAGAGTCACTGTGATGATGTACTATCAGAGTAAAGAGTCACTGTGATGATGTACTATCAGAGAAAAGAGTCACTGTGATGATGTACTATCAGAGAAAAGAGTCACTGTGGTGATGTACTATCAGAGAAAAGAGTCACTGTGATGATGTACTATCAGAGAAAAGAGTCACTGTGATGATGTACTATCAGAGAAAAGAGTCACTGTGATGATGTACTATCAGAGAAAAGAGTCACTTTGATGATGCACTATCAGAGAAAAAGAGTCACTGTGATGATGTACTATCAGAGAAAAGAGTCACTGTGATGATGTACTATCAGAGTAAAGAGTCACTGTGATGATGTACTATCAGAGAAAAGAGTCACTGTGATGATGTACCATCAGAGAAAAGAGTCACTGTGATGATGTACTATCAGAGAAAAGAGTCACTGTGATGATGTACTATCAGAGAAAAGAGTCACTGTGATGATGTACTATCAGAGAAAAGAGTCACTGTGATGATGTACTATCAGAGAAAAGAGTCACTGTGATGATGTACTATCAGAGAAAAGAGTCACTGTGATGATGTACTATCAGAGAAAAGAGTCACTGTGATGATGTACTATCAGAGAAAAGAGTCACTGTGATGATGTACTATCAGAGTAAAGAGTCACTGTGATGATGTACTATCAGAGAAAAGAGTCACTGTGATGATGTACCATCAGAGAAAAGAGTCACTGTGATGATGTACTATCAGAGAAAAGAGTCACTGTGATGATGTACTATCAGAGAAAAGAGTCACTGTGATGATGTACTATCAGAGTAAAGAGTCACTGTGATGATGTACTATCAGAGAAAAGAGTCACTGTGATGATGTACTATCAGAGAAAAGAGTCACTGTGGTGATGTACTATTAGAGAAAAGAGTCACTGTGATGATGTACTATCAGAGAAAAGAGTCACTGTGATGATGTACTATCAGAGAAAAGAGTCACTGTGATGATGTACTATCAGAGAAAAGAGTCACTGTGATGATGTACTATCAGAGAAAAGAGTCACTGTGATGATGTACTATCAGAGAAAAGAGTCACTGTGATGATGTACTATCAGAGAAAAGAGTCACTGTGATGATGTACTATCAGAGAAAAGAGTCACTGTGGTGATGTACTATCAGAGAAAAGAGTCACTGTGATGATGTACTATCAGAGAAAAGAGTC